>JASSUY010015069.1:0-16041 GCA_032466535.1 Forpus xanthops
AAGACTGCTTACTTCACCTTGAAGACCCCTGCCCGCATGAGGAAGACTGCTTACTTCATCTTGAAGACCCCTGCCCATGACCATCAGAGGGCAGTGCACAAGTGCTAAAAGGGAGGAGACTTATGATGAGCACCTAAACTAATTGTAATATCCCTTCCGTTCTCTGGGGAACCTGAAGAATACGCATGTTTGTGTGTAATAAATACCTGCTTGCTTAACCTCTCATTGTGCAAGTCATGAGGAGCGATCCCTCTTGCACCCAGCACCCTAATAAACATACCTGCTTTATAATGCTCTCTGAGTTGTAGAGTCTGATTCTGCGCATCACTCCTTACGTGTGTGGCAGAGCTCAGTTAAACTGCAGGCCATGCTATCTTTCAGTGATAATAACCTCAGGACAGAGACAACCAAAGAAGAAGTGAGCCCCCCAGTATGCACCCATTCTGCCACGTGGTGGTAAATAAGCTGCAGCATGGAAAAGATCTTGTAAAGAAAAAGATGATGGATCTGGTAATAACAGGATGCAGGGCAAGAAAATGTGTGTTTTCTCGATGCTGGGTTTCTCTTGTCACAATGCAGCCTTTTCCATATGGAAAAAATAAGTCATCCGAATATAGGCTGAAATAAGCAGGTGGGTTTTGCTTGGAAAGCTCAGCACTAAATCCCATGGTGCCATAAACTACATGTGGCTACAGGGCTGCGGTGACTCCTCAGGCTGTCCCCAAGTTGTGCTGCAGAGCCAGCTTAAAACCCTCCTTGCACGAGTGGCCCGGTCACACTGGGTTATTTGTGACAATCACAATCCACTCCGAACAGACCTGGCAAAGTTTGCTTTCCAAGTGTCCCAACCTCCTCAGTAAAGGGGGTTTTAGGGAGGAAATTGGATGTGCAAATGTGGGCAGTACCTGCTGGAAAGCCACAAACCACTGTGTTCACCAGAGGGGCCCATTCTGGTTGTATTCCAGCCTACTGCTATCTCAGGGCAAAATATAAAGGCAGTAATTGGTGAATAAGTCTCTCAACTGATCTGTTAAGACCTCAGTGTTGTCACAAAGCCTAGCAAACAATGATTTGATGGCACTAACCTGGAAGTCAGTGTAACCTTTTACGTCTCAAAGAACTTCCTCAATACAAATAATTCAAGTGCCTATGCAAAACATGGAGTATTGTGATAAATCACTTAAAGCATTTAAGTAATTCATAGACCATTAGCAACTGAGAAAGAGGTGAAAGAGCTGGGAAGAATGGACAGTTTTGTATCAGTATTTAACATGTACAGCATACGATGTGATACGGCACTTTGCCATGGCCTCAGGTTGCCCAAAGAAGTGGTGAATGCCCCATCCTTGGCAGTGTTGAAGGCCAGGTTGGACAGAGCTTGGGTGACATGGTCTAGTGTGAGATGTCCCTGCCAATGGCAGGGGGTTGGATGATCTTAAGGTCCTTTCTGACCCAAACCATACTGAGATTCAATGATTTCAAGTCAGGTTCCCTGCCCCAGAAGCCTCATAACGTATGGAGATGCTCTGACAAACATTAAGTGCGAAAAGAGAAAAAGGAAATCTGGGAGAAGGCAGAATTGGGATTCTACACATATGTCAGTAAAGGAGACAGCCTGAAGACGTTTTCCTATTTAGCCAGCAGCAGGACTTAGGCACTTTGAAAGCAAACCAACACACCAAAATCTCACAACTGGAATGGCAGCATCAGCAGATAAACTGTGATGCTGTAGAAGTGATTTGTTGCAAGCCCTGGGGGGAAGGCAAGGAGGGGTTTTGGTGGTGGTGGTTTTGTGGTCAGTTAAAAGAAGGCAACAACAGAAATAACAGATAGTAAGAGAGATGGTAGAGGAAAAAAACCATGGTGCTGAGTGGCGAGAGCTACCCATGGTTACTAGAAAGAATAATCCAAATGGGAGTAAGTCCCAGAAGAGAAGGTGCTGCTGACTGTACCACTGTTAGTGCAGATCTCCTCATTCACACACAGTGCATGTGTGCAAGCTTGAAGGTGTCTGCAGAAGATGCTGCATGCAGAGAAATGATGGCTCTTTCAGTGCTTTATGCCTACTGCCAAACGGGTGAGGTCGCGATCCAACTCCTACATGTCTGCAAGGAAATCCTCATAAAGGTATGGTGTGTTCTCCAGTTTCCCTGAAGGATGAACTTCATTTCCTAACAGTGGCTCAAACACACAAGGCAAGTGTCCTTCATCCCCAGCGGATTGGTTTCTGTCAGTCTTTCTCTCCGCTTAGCCCCACTTTCCACGCAGTAACTCCCTGTCGCTCATCAACCCAAGGACAAGCAGCAGCAGGAGGGATGTGGTCCACTGAAGCTTTTCTTCAGAGCTTCATTTCTGTCCTGTGCAAAGCAGCGCTGAGGGAGTGGGAGCATCTTTCACATGGCTCAGCACTAATGTCTTATTTACAAACTGGGGAAAGCAAGGAAAAGCTTCCTGGGGCCCAGGGGAGGGCTAACAAAACCCATGCAAGACTGCAGCTAAACAGGAAAAGGCTCATGTCAAGGCAGCTTTGACATCACGGATTCAAGCGCTGAACAAACAGGAGCGATTGTTGGTTTAGCTCTTGTGTTCAGTGGTACTTACTTTCAGCCTCACTTGGTTTCTTTGTACCAGAATCAACGGGTGGCTGTGATATTTGAGGGTTAAAACAAACCCATTGACAACCACTTGCTTGCAGCTGCTTCTAGAGTTACTCTCTTGTGTTTTCACTGGTTCAATTCTCTAGTACTACCAGCACTTGCTTTCAAATCTAACTCCTATTAATGCCTCCGATGCCTAAAGCTAGCCTACAGTCAAGTAGGTTCTTTCATAGGAAGATCTAAATGGTTTCCTCATTCAAATAAATTGAGCTTTTTCATTATTTGAAAGTATTAAAAATCAAATTGTAGAAGCTGTCATCAATGCAACTGCCTTGGCTAAAGCTGACAAATGAAGGTGATGGTCTTAAGAGCTTCTTTCCCCCTTCTTATAACTCTATAAAGACAAACTATCCTCACATGCAGCAAGCACAGTCTATAATTCTCTGCTAGTCTTTTACAAGCAAAATCACAGCAATAACGTAACAAATCCTCATGAGCAGAGTCTTAAAATCTTGGGCAGTACGAAACCAGTGAATTCCTTTAAGCACCATTAGTCAAAATGTGAATAGTCATTACAACACTTGCTATTAACACCCTGTATTTTAGGGCATCCTGAGAAAAGTTGTTTCCAGAATGATTTTGTTTTCCTTTCTTGAAAGGAACGTGAATCCTGATGGCAATTTCTGCATGGAAATGGGGTCAGTAATAAAGCAGAGCAGCGTTTCCCAGACTTTCATTTAGGGGACTGGATATTTAACCACTTCTGGGGTAAAGAGTAAAGTGAGTTTGCTCACTTTCCCCCGTCGTGTGAGACTGCTGCATGGAAACAGGTACAATTCCATCCATACACGTGCTTACACATTTACAAAGCTTTCATGCAGCTATCTTAGATCTCAGCCCCTACTTCTGTCACATTCATCCGGTGAGAGTCATCACCACATGGATGAGTTAAAAATGAACAGCAAAACCACCTGTGACAGCGAGGCAAGCGCTTTGCAGATGACACAGGTGACTTCATAGATGTTTCTGAGCCTCAGAAGCCAAGCACATCAATTAGATACACTGATCAATGAGATTTACCCAGGTGTAATTGAATCACAGAATCAACCACATTGCAAAAGCCCTTCAAGCTCATCCAGTCCAGCCCTTCCCAGCACTGCCAAAGCCACCACTAACCCATGGCACTGAAGGCCTCATCTCCACAGTGTGTGACCACTTGCAGGGACGGTGACTCCAGCACTGCCCTGGGCAGCAGTTCCAATGCCTGAGCACCCTCTGGGGAAGGAATTGTTCCTCCTCTCCAGTCTAAGAACAGACATGGCACTGAGAGATGTGGTACTCAACAGAGGAGTATCACAAAAGCAGGTCTTAGATATAAGACTGCTGCATAAAAGTACCTAGGAACAGCTATTGTGAAAACCTCTCTCCACAGTGCATCTAGCAGAAATGGACATCAAAATCAAAGTTATTGAGCAAAAGTAATTTCCATGATGCCTCTTTCATCAAGGTAATTTCTCTGCTGCCAAACCCAAAGCTTAGAGACAAACACATAGCAGCAATAGCTAAGGCAATAAGAAGAAGGTTGCCTGCCAGCAGCCCTTTCCAGAAAAGAACTGAGTTAAAGTATTATGAAAGTAGATGCGTCAGATGCTGGCACATCTAATGACATTATTGTTTGATATATTCTTGCACAACCTCTCACATGCCTCGATTACGCTCAGTACCCTTGCAGCCATGTTCTGTACAAAATACACTCTGCTTGTTTCAGAGAGCTTTACCCCACCAATCCTCTAATCCCCCTCCCTGGATTTTCTCTAATAAGTTTGTTCCTTGGTGTTTTCTCACACACAAAGTAAAATTCTTCTTATTTAACTCCCTCTCCCCCAGAAAGAGCATGGGATGTACTGGAGCGGGATTGTATCTGTCACAAGGTGCTGAAATGACTGTGTGGTATTATGCAAAGCAGAGCCTCCAGGGTTTGCCCGAAATCCACCCAAGTTTCTTTTCCATGTATCTACCCTGGGTCTTCACATCAGCTTTACTTCTCAATCTGATTTTAAAGGTACCGTGCCTGACAGGACTGCATCCCTCACTTCACTTTGGCTCACCCAGGGCTGCAGACACTGCACAGAGGTACTCTTCCACAAGACCAGGATCAGCCTTTTAAGGCTTAGTCCTCACCTTCTGCTCTGCCCAACATCATTGTATTGCAAATGAGAATTGAGGACTTCTCATTTTTGTAATTCCTATGAGAATCACCCTTCCAGCTTGGAACCTGGAGCATACCAAACCTCTGATAGACCCGGTACCCACTTCCATACGTCCTCTTCCTCTGCTCAGCTCTGCAACTCTCAGCCCTCAGACCAACAAGGTGTGTCACTGTAGACAAATATTTATACACCAAACTCCATTTCCTTATGCAAGTTCCTGGCGAATGCATAAACCCACAGTCACTGCAATTTTAAAGCCTAAAATACCCACATCTATTAATTAAGAATCGAAGGGGAGAGCCTGGTCTCTAATTGCACAGCTCAAACTGTTCCCTTTCCCATGGGTGCCAATTATCACTGTTCTCCTCAGTGGCATCTCCACTGTAGGCCATGGGGTAATGAAGAAAGCTGAGTAAACAGCGCACACAAGATATCTGTGAATCATTAACAAAGTCATTAAAACAATTACACATGATTTGTACTGAAACAGGGTCTAGCACAGAGAATGTTAGTCTTCTGGTGCTCAGGGAATAGCAGCTCTGCAGCCAAGCCTTACATCAAACAGCCCTTCTGATAAAACAATCCTTTGACATACAACCACTGTGGAAGCCCTCGGTTGTTTTCCTGTGGTCATTCTTATGAGGGACTATTCTGATGCATCAGCTGTTTGCTGACAGGGAAGATGCCCATGACCCCCGCAGAGCAAGTGTTGGACCCTATATATAAAACAAATATAAACTAGCAGACCAACATTTATTTACTTTAAATACATTTAGGCACAAGCATGGCCACCAATGGCCTTCCCGGGTTTTCCATGTGTTGGTACCAGTGTGCTGCACACGTGTTACCGCATTCCCTGTAACAAGTTGCTGTTGTCTGGATCCTCCCTGTATGCAAACACACTTAGATCAGGCCTCCTTCAACGTGCTATTAAGCTGCTACAGCCATCACTGCTCAACAGTTTGATTTCTGGAACAGCAGATGCCCACAGTTCTTACTGGAAACTCAGAATCAGAATGGTTTGGCTTGGAAAGGACCTTAAGAGCATCAGTTCCGACCTTCTACCACAGGCAGGGATACCTCATACTAGAATAGGCTGATTCAAATGCCTTGAACACTGCCAGGGATGGGGCAGACACAGCTTCTCTGAGCACCCTATGCCAGCGCCTCAGCACCCTCACAGGGAAGAACTTCTTCCTTATATCCAACCTGAACTTCCCCTGTTGCAGTCTGAACCCATCACCCCTTGTCCTATCGCTACAGTCCCTGATGAAGAGTCCCTCTCCAGCATCCCTGCAGCCCCCTTCAGACACTGGAAGTTGCTCTGAGGTCTCCACGCAGCTTCTCTTCTCCAGGCTGAACAGCCCCAATGTTCTCAGCCTGTCTCCATACAGGAGGTGCTCCAGCCCCTGATCATCCTCGTGGCTTCCTCTGGACTTGCTCCAACAGCTCCATGTCCTTCTTATGCTGAGGACACTTAAGCCCTTTTTATTTCAGTGCTCCTGGTTCTGTAACATTATGGCCTTGTGCCTGAAGAGCGAAGTTGGAGTGGTCCTGCAGTGGCATCTGAAATGCAGCCTTGCTCCTATTCCCACAGCTAGTGCAGTAAAGTGAGGCATTCCCTCTCTTTTAATTAAACTGCTTTCAGTGGTCATTCATTTTCCTTTCTCTTTACAAGCGCTATGGTATATAATCCTTGAAAAACCAAACCCACTACAGTCATGTACTGCTGTGGTAGAAGAGAGAAGACACTAAGGTTTCCACAGCAACTACGAGTGGTGACCCAGAGTACACCCTAAGTATTACAGGACTTCACTACTCCCAAACCATTCGATGGTCTATATTAAACAACATTAACGGGAATAGATTCAGCTACAGTTTTATTACCAAATCCCAGCTGATGTCCTCGTTGTAAACAGCATTACAGCAAGCTATAATTCTTTCCCAGAAAAACCCCAAAAGGCAACCCAAAGAGAACAGCAAGTAAATCGTTAAGCCAACAATGCTATGAGAGTTCAGTGTTTGTACCTGAGGTTCATCTTTTCATTTGCAGCTGTATGGCTCCTTCTTGCAATTTAAGCTTACCTCTACTGGATGCATAAATGGAAACAAAGAGTCTCCCTATCAAGTACCAAACAACTGAGAAGGCCATATCAAGGCTCTTCACTTGGTGGGAGGGGATATTTTTCCAACAGAGAAGTGAAAGGGGATGCTGAGAAGATTCAGGATCCCTTTAGCCCCCCAGCCACAGCTATAGATGTGAAGTGTGGGTCTCTGAATACAATAGGGTGAGGAAAAAGATGACTTCTGAATAAGAAGACAGAAATACACAGGGTTTCCCAGCTGCATGAATGATCATATTCCTTCAGTTTGTTGAGCAAATGTAGCTGAGGAGCAGGATATTTGCAGCAGCTTCTATGGTCAGCTCTAAGACCTGAACATCCTTTCCTGCTCATAGAGGAAACTATGGAGAACACACTCATGGAAAGTGGTACCTCAAATCTCAGGACTTCAGGGGAAGGCAAAAGAGAAATGACAGATTAACTATATTTGTGGGCTGCGTTTGACTGTTAATGGAGAGATCCACTCTCCTAATCTTCCCTGGTGCACTCAGTACTCTGGACCTCCTCCTGTTCAGCTAAAGAAAGGTCTCTAGATTTCAGGGGAACCTGCTAAGACTTTGACAATCTTTTCCTGATAGGTTGTGACTAATGCAGCACCTCAATCAAGACCTCCCTCACATGGAGATGCACACCTTTTAGCTGCTTTCCCAAACCCAGTCAGTATCTCTTTAAAGTCACTTCACGAACAGAAAAATCACAGTCTTCAATTTCATTTTCCCATCTCTGGTTATACCATGCCCAATATGTTATGAGAGATGGTACTGCAATAATAAGTGATGGGAGAGAATATAGTCAGTGAGTGCCATAGGCAGAAAATAAACTGACGCCTGCCTAACTTCCCTGTGTGTGGCTGTGTTAGTTTGAAAGACTATTACTTACATATGGGATTACTTAAATTTATTATTTAAAGTGAATGGTTGACTTGAGAAATACGAGAACAAAGCACCAGCAAAATGGCCCATGTACCAGTTGAGAACAGCTCAGCTAGCAGAAGCTGAACCCAGGAAAGACAAAAACTGTAAAGATGTATGGGGGAAGGATGGGAGGAATCCCTAAAATCACCTCCCTTCCAAGAGCTGTCAGAAGCATCAAACCCAGGAGCCACAGATCTTTCTTGGTGAGACCATACTGTTGTTTCAGAGCAATCTCTGGTGCCTTCCTGCTATTCAACTCCAACATCACAAGGTCTCCTTCTGGCTAAGAGATTCCATCTCAAGGTGGTGAATCATATTCTGATCTTGTAACAGGAACTCTAGCAGCAGCAGATGCCCACAGGACACTGCAACCTGACTTAGCCCTGGTATAGCTGTGTTGCACAGGCTGGAATAGTCCACTGCCTGGACTCAGTATATAAAAGACCTTTTGAGGCTCTGGGGTAGACAGCAAGGCTGACTATACCTCTGAAGCTTCCTAAACTTAGGGAACAGAGCTCCCTAAAAGTATCACTTACATGTGGAGCCAATGCTGAGAGGAGCCACCCTGTCAAAACCTACCTGCACTCTGCTATAAAGACATGCTGCTCTCTCCAACATTCTCCTCCTGTTTGGTGTGATTTGCATTTTTAAAGTAAAGGCAGTCAGAGCCAGAGGCTTTGCAGCGCATCCCATAGATACCACAGGAAGGAGAGAATCAATTCTTCGATTGGAAATGGCAGTCACATCCTCTCCTACAAGAAATCGAGACCCTGTGATGAGGATGACACATAAATCTGTCACGTTTGAAGCGGTGGCACTGACAAGGTGAGTCTCAAACACCTGCGTTATGCTCTGGGTGTGATTACTTTGGTAGTTCTTCTCCTAAACACCCATTCCTTGTCTCCCAGGGTCTGAACATGAGAAGTGTTCTACCCCTCCCTGCCTATACCGTACCGAATGTATCATGGATAAGAACAAACATCTCAAGCTAAAATAATCCCTTCGGGGAAGACTGGCAAATCACTTATCAGCATTTTGATGGGACTACGTTTACTAGTTTGCTCAGTATTATATTTTATGAAGTTAGGGATTTTGGAAGGGTTTCCTGTGACTTTACACCTTACAGATGCACTCAGATGAACACGCTTGAGTCACAGCAAAGGTTTCATGCGTGCAGTTTCTTTTTACCTTTGCTGAACATTCAAATGTACTTTTCAGTTACTGACTACAAGAAATCTGCTTCTCAAATTACGTTGGTTTATATCCCCTGTCGGGACAGGAAAATATTGCATACACCTACTATTCATTGGCCTTTTAATGAATGGAATAATAAAAGGCATCAGTGAAGAACCCTGCAGCAAAGCCAACAACTGCTCTTGCACTCTATGGAGGTAAGTTGGACTTGTTTCCAGCATAAACCTTAATTAAAACCTCTAATTTATGTCTTTGGCCTGCTTTCTCCCTCTACTGGTCTGAAACAGAATCTTTCCTATAGGGAATTTTAAGGCCTTCCATATTAAAATCTGACCTTCATAACACAGCAAAGCAAGCACGATGGCCCTGGAGCTCATTCTCTGGGGCACTCACGAACCACATGGAGTTCATGAATAGGACAATAAACACCTTCAATGATCTGGCCATATTCATGATATTTCTTCTTTAAACACCTCCTCTCTATAGGGATTTGAGCTTTAAGAGTCATGCGGTAGCATAAGAATGAACCACAAATCAAGGCCAGGTTGGATAGGGCTTGGAGCAACCTGGTCATGTGGAAAGTGTCCCTGCCTGTGACAGGGGGTTGGAACTGGATGAGCACTAGGGTCCCTTCCAACCCAAACCATGCTGTGATTAATATATCATCCTGAACCTCAGTCAGGTGACGAGTGGAAGTTACTCAATTTGAAGTTTGCTCTCTCCTAAGCAGAATGAAACACAGGAATGGGAAAAAGTGGGGGACAATTGTCACTTAAACATATTGTAAAGGCAAGAACATCACAAAGGCTCCTTTGGGGAGTTTCTTGCTGAAGAGAAGCCAGCATGGATGGAGGCTGAACTCGAAGTTGCCACTGTCTTCTTCCTCAGTTACGTTTCTCTCTCTTCTTGGATGTACACACAGTGATGGAGCCCAAGGAACTGGTCTGGCCAAAAAGTGCCTTTCAATACTTCTTTCAAAACATTGTGTTTTTAGTGAGAAACATGCACTTCCAGTCAGCTCCCTGTAAGTGAATCACAGCCTGACCACAGTTGTGACACCTCCAAGCTGTCCATTCTTCTTTAATACAGCCCTAATTTGATTTACCACATTTCCTTCCACAAGGAGCTATTCACTCCATCCCTGGTTCAGATGGGCTTTGTGCCTGAGAAGTGCCCTTTAACCTTCAGCACCAACACTCAAGTAAGCATGCCAACACTGAAGCTTGCCCCTGTGCTCTTTAGGATCAGCCAAATACATATTCCCACAGGAAGCAGGGGAATGGGCTGGTATGGATCACGCTCAGATCATACCCTGAATATCCATCTTCCCTGCGATCCCTTCCTCTAACCCACAGAAGAAACACTGATTTTCAGCATGGCTCATTGACAAGTTCTCACTTCCCTGTTTAGCACTGATGAAGGTCTGAGTTACTGATTCCCTCTGTTCACAGTAAGAAAACAAGACTATGTCCTTCACAGCTGAGCTCTCCAGAGGCTGGCATAGGTGCTGCTGCTACCCATGGCACCAGGATGCTGCAGGAATCCACTGCATTCACACAAACAGCAGGTCAGCGAGAGCAGAGCCACAGGGGAAGCATCCCAAGTCCAGGCACATGACTGAGCTCTATGCATGTAGAGGCCAGCTCATTCCTGCACTACAGGCTGCTTTGTTTTTACTGATGCAACCTCAGCAAACCCAGTTACTCAAGACCTCTAAAATTAATGGCTTTTTTTTGTCCCATTGCCACAGCCTGCAGCTTTGAGTGCAGAAAAAGGGGGGGGATAAAGATACTACCAAAACCAAGCACAAAAACCCCAGCATTGAGGACTTAGGCTTGGTGGCAGTGTGAAATGCTTGCTGACGAGCTCAGGGAAAAAGAAGAGGAGCAGCTACTTGACAGTGTGAGAAAGCACATAAGCTTGCTGTCAAAGGAGAAAAGACTGTTAAGTTAAAAGAAGGAAGGCAAGCTCAGCATCAAGGATGGCTGAGCAAGGGCTTGAAGCTAATCCCAGTTTGGAAAGGTAGCCAAGAGTTGAGGCGAGAAAAAAAACAGGTCAGGCCAAATCCATGTGGTTAAGGAAGGGAAAGGAAAACTCTTGAACCCATGCACAAACAGCAGAAATAGGCAGTGAGAGAGCACATCTCAATGGCAAAACTCCACATGCTGTTGCTCATGGGGCTTTCCGGCCTCTAGCTATACACAAGCGAAGGTATAAAGGTGCCTGTCTCCAGGTTAGACTCTTGTCATGTACCACTGCTGCTAAGGCAGGTGTGAGAGGAGTCAGCCCATGCTGGGATACACGCTCCTGCACATGCCAGGGCACTGCAGCCACCCATCCTCATCTGCCCTCCCCATGCAGCTCAGGCAGTGCCCACCCCAGGGACCATCACAACCTGCAAACCATGGTATTCCTCTCTTTAGCTGTGGCACTTGATGCACAGTCCCTGTGCAGCACAGCTCTCAGTGTCCCTGCAGAAGAGGCAGATAGAGGCTGTGGCTGCACTAAGCAGCTGGGGATTCAAAGCCCAGGTCTTCTCCTAAACTGAAGTTCCTATTGCTGCATTCAAGATAACCAATTAAACCTGAAGGGCCCAGCCTGGCCAGAACCTCAGCTCCCAGCTATGTGCTGAGACGTAACCAAGCTGTCTGGGTGCAGTTAAAAACCAGTGTGTGAGGCTTTCTTTGAGAACCATTACAGACCCTGTGTTCTTTCTCACCCCTTGGTCTGATGATGGCAGTGACATATCCTAACAAAGTGCCCAGGGAGCTCAAAGGGACTTCTAGCTTCCTGCTCCCTCTAACATGTTTGATAACACATTGTCCATCCCTGCATACTAGGATGAAATGGGTGGGTAAGAAAGCATGAGGAGCAGCAGCCTGCTGCAAGGAACAGACGTGGCTTTGCCTCTGATGGGGTAAGAGATGAGGACTGCAGTGTGTGCCAAATCCTTCCTTATCCACCCAGAGAGTCAGGAGAACGCTTTGATTTCTCCACAAGCACTGGCTGCATGAAAGCTGCCCACTGTGCTCCTGTGCTCCCCACGGTGCTTAAATAGAGCAACTGGACACAGTGTGCACAGAGATGATGAGCAAAACCACCCCCTGCCCCAGGAGCACACAGCGGGTCTGATCCAGAGCCAGCTGGGAATGCAGAAGGGAGATGCCACTGGAGCTGGCTGTGCCGGAGGAAGGGAGGGACATGCCCAGGGTGTTTAACCATGAGCTGCTAAGCCAGGAGAGCAGGAATTGTGAGCACGGCTCAGACAGGCCCCGAGAAACAGCCCTGGCACACAGTAAGTTGTACCCAGAGCTTCCTGCTTGGCTGCCATTTGCTCATTTCTCTTTATCCCATTAGAGATGTTTAGTCCTGCTGGTTTAATAGCCTGTTTGATTTCTGATGGCTGGAAGGATCCACTTTGAGTCTCATGAACTTGTGATCAGCATTTGGATAAACTCCTGTTTGCATGGCACACCTCAGCCGTGGACCACTGGCAGCTCACTTGGGTGTTACTGCCATTCAGCTGTGGGTTCAATGGCATCTGCACTGGTGTCAAACAGCCATAGCAAAGTGATGGATCCCTGGACTGGTTTGGGTTGGAAAGGACCTTAAGATCATCCAGTTCCAACCCCTGCCATGGGCACGGACGCCTCGCATTAGAGCAGGTTGCTCCAAGCCCCTGTGTCCAACCTGGCCTTGAACACTGTCAGGGATGGGGCAGCCATGGCTTCTGTGGGCACCCTGTGCCAGCACCTCAGCTCTGTTACTCCTCCCTATGTGCTCAGGTTGAGAGCCTCGGCAAACCAGATCCTCTGCATGTCACAGAGCTGGACCTCACCTCATCTTCTCAGCAGTCTCATTGTGTTTCTGCCTCTCCTCACTCAGCTTCCTCCAGCCCATCTTGCTTTGGGAACTTTCCCTACCACAGTCCTGAGCAGAACTGCAAAGTTTTAACAGAAGATGATGATGACAATGAAGATGAAGGAAGAGGAAAATGAAAAGGGAAAGAAAAAGAAGAGGAAAATGAAAAGGGAAAGGGAAAAGAGAAGGAGAATGCAGCAGCAAGCTGGGAAAGGAGGAAACAAAACCAATACCATTTCCAACCATGGCTTAAAGCTGCCTGCCATCAGCCCTTGACAGTGTCATGTCATTGCTGCCTGCTTGCTTCCTGCGCTCCCTCCACAAGTTACTCTGGTCAGTAACAAGCAGTGCTGAGGCACGGGTGCTCTGGAGAGGGCAGGGGCAAAGGCCTCTGTGAGGAGCTAAAAACAGATGTGCTGCAAAGGGCACAGAAAGGGAGACCTAAGAGTTCCTCCTCTCACACACAGCTTCTTCAGGCACTCTGAATGCAGAGTCATCACATGATTTACCGGAGGCATTTAACCAGGAAGGCAATGAGTGGCTGGGCTACTGTCAGAATGCAAGGACTTCATGGCTTGGGATCCTAATCCACTCCTGCAGCAGAGCACAAACCCCTCCTCATGCAGCCTTTGCCTTCATCGTGCAGTTCCCTGACATACATGCAGCAGAAAAATTAACACTTCATCAGTTACTACAGATCAGTTTGACAGACGCCAGATGAAGAACTGGAAACAGAGTGGGGCTGTGTTAGTGTCTGGCTGAGCATCTTCCCCTTTCACTGGAGGAATATATATGAGTCTCAGAGGGTTTGTCTTCCCCTTTAAAATAACAGGCACAGTGCACAGGATCACCATCTCCTGAATCAACCAAGCACACAAGTCTGGGCTTGGTTGGAAAGATCAGGTTGAAGTTAATTCAGAGTTGGTCCATTACAGCTAAAAGCTGCTGAAAAGAAATGACACGCTCAGCTCTGCCTAGCAGGGAAAAGGCATCTGTAATTATAAAGAGATGATACCCAATTCCTTTCAATCAGTTCCTACCACAGGTTAGTATAAGGCTGTACGAGGCCAATTGAATTTCTTATTGGCATTAAGACACAGGCAACTGTTGTGAAAGGAGTTCAGGAGCAGTCCTGCAGCAATTCACGCTGCACTGATGCTGGCTTATCTGCACAGCACAGCCAGCCCCACATCTGCTGGGCATTTTTAATGGACCTCTGATGTTTACATTGCTTCTGTAATACGGTGGACATGTAGGCCTGATTCCTGCCCATCCAGAAGTCCAAGGGGTCGGTGGAGATTACTTCAGTAGGAAGGGGTGTCTTCTACTTTGGAGTGTCACACATAGAATCATAGAATGGTTTGGGTTGGAAAGGACCTTAAGATCATTCAGTTCCAACCCCCTGCCATGGGCAGGGACACCCCACACTAAACCATGCCACCCAAGGATAAGTCCAGCCTGGCCTTCAACTCCACCAGCGATGGAGCATTCACAACTTCCCTGGGCAACACATTGCAGTGCCTCACCACCCTTACAGGAAAGGATTTCTTCCTCAGATCAAATCTAAACTTCCCCTGTTTCAGTTTGAACCCGTTGCCTCTTGTCCTATCCCTACAGTCCCTCACGAAGAGTCCCTCCCCAGCATCCTTACAGTCCCAGAAGAAACAATGGAAGTTCCTTCACCTCCTTCATGTTAAAATGGAAACACATTTTGGGCTGCTGGAGAGCAGCAGATGACATCTAGAAGAGGGAATAAATGATTCCTATGATTAGTGCACATAAGAAGTAGTATTTCTGTAGATCTTTGCAGGATATGTACAAAGACACTCCCACTGTGTTTGCACTGACTGTAATAGAAAGCCTTCCCCTACCCTCAACTACCAAACATGAAAGGACTATTCCAACAAAGCATTTGGAGGAATTCGATCATCACTAGGAAAACCAGGGAAAAATAAAGAAAAAGGAATTCTATTGCAATAGGACAGGGATTCCTTTCATCCCTGGAAACTTCAGCCATCAGCTGAGAACTGATCTACTACTGTAGTAGCTGCGATCCTCCCTTTACAGAATGAAACACCTGACATTAGTTTTGCTCAGAGCCATTTACTACCCAGAAGGAACAGAGCACTGCAAGCACAAGCCAGTACCAGAATGACTGGAAAAGAAACTAAAATTAGCCAATGTCTAGCTGAAGCCAGTGCTATTTCTCCATTTTATATAAGCAGCAAGAACAGAAACCCCTCCTAACAACAGCTCCTAGGCAAAATGCCTTCAACACAAGGTTTTTTCCTCCGACATCTGACTCTTGCTTTCCACTATTCATTGATAAACTTCTTGTTACCCGCAGGCATTTTAATAACCAACCATTCCTGAACACACTTCCTCTCAAACTGTGACAATAAATCCCCAGTTTAATCCATTATGCAGTTTATTTTTGCTGCAAGATCAAATGTCCCTTTCTGCTCTCTCCCAAGTCACACCTTTATAAATTTCCCTTCTGCTCCTTCACTCCTTCAGAGGAGCTTAACCACCCACAGGCTGTACTTCTGCAAGAGCACCAGGCTGCTGCTTGTTCATCTGTGATTGATTCGGCCTAAGCAGAGACTTCTGTCTTATAATAAGGGAGCTTTCACTCCCCCCACAGCCCAGGGGAAGGTGTCTGTCACCCTCTGTTCCTCTTGAGAGGGGATGCCCTTTGTGTGGAGGCAGTCAGTGGTTGGGTTGATGGGGTTTTTCCCCCACTGAAGTTACCTTCTAGCTTCTCCATCAGAGACCCCTCTGGCCCCAACGCAGGATGTGCTTCTCACTTGCTCTTTGTGTCCTTGCAGAGGACAGGAAATGCCAGCTAGGCATTTTCCAGCACTCAAATCCTTCAGCTAAAAGGTCCTGAGGAGTGATGAACAGAGTCACGCAAGTGGCTTCTCCTCTGGGACCTCCACCTTTGCATTCCTCCCAGAGCAAGGTCTGTAAGGATGCACTGGCAAAGTTCCTCATACAGATGTTACCTTGCTGCTAGGGTACATGAGACTGAGTGTGTTCTTGGTAATGCAACCTGTCAGTCTTAAATCATCCGGGTTAAATGGATGTGCTTGCCTTCTCTGAAGCAAAACAAGCTCCATGGAAAAGAGGTGAAAACAAAGAG
>JASSUY010015071.1:0-10475 GCA_032466535.1 Forpus xanthops
TAGTGATAGGACAAGAGGTAACGGGTTCAAACTTAAAGAGGGGAAGTTTAGATTGGATGTGAGGAAGAAATTCTTTAGTACAAGGGTTATGAGGCACTGGAATGGGTTGCCCAGGGAAGTTGTGAATGCTCCATCTCTGGCAGTGTTCAAGGCTGTGTTGGATATAGCCTTGGGTGGCATAGTTTAGTGGGAGGTGTCCCTGCCCATAGCAGGGGGTTGGAACTGGATGATCTTAAGTTCCTTTCCAACCCTAACTCTTCTATAATTCTATGATTCTATTGATGTTTGGAGCAAAATTAACCCCTTCCCTGGATTTCCTAAACAACCCCACTGTCTCACCACAGGATGACAAAAAATAATACAAGAATTAGAGAACTGTGTCATCTAATCGGAAAGAGTCCTGCTACATTAGGAAAGAATGACATACAATGCAGACACATATATATCTTTCCACAGTGAAAGACAGAATTTGATAGGCTTGCTTAATGAAGGGCAATATTTTTGTGAATTCATGTTTTTGACTAATCATCTTTTGGAGGTGCTTCAGTACATGACATAGAACAGCAAAATAAAGTTGTTGCTGAGATGGCTAGTGTTTGATTCAACAAATGTGAGTGATGCTTATACAAAGATAGTGAAGAATTGAATAAATCTCTCCTCAGAGATCATGATATATTAGCTTTAATTTTTATTCTCCACTTAGCTTGAAATGAAACTTCTTTATCTTATATAAGGATAGCATTATGTAAAGACACTCATGTGTCATGGGTTCAGCAGCAGCAGCCATTTTTCTCCTTGGTAGCTGATGCAGTGCTGTTTTTTCGACTTTTGGCTTGGGAAAAGCACTGATAACACCAAGGTTTTTAGTTATGGCTTAGAATGTTTAGGCTGGCAGAGGACTTTCTGAATCTCATTCTCTGGCAAGGAGGAGGGGAAGAAGAAACAGGACACCTGACCCAAACTAACCGAAGAGGTATTCCATACCACAGCACGTCATGCCCAGGATGTAAAAACGGAAAGCAGAGACCTGGAAAGGTAGGGGTATAGTGCTTGGTCGGGCTGGATATAGTTGGTGAGCTTTTGTATTTTTTTCTTGTATTTGCCTTGTCATTATTGTTATTGGTGGTAGCAGTAGTGGTTTGCGTTATACCTTAGTTACTAAACTGTTCTTATCTCAACCAGTGGGAGTTGCATTCTTTTGATTGTCCTCCCCATCCCCCCAGGATTGGGCGAAGAAAGAGGGGGGAGTGAATGAGCAAAACTGCATGAGGGCCTTAAACCACGACATCATGTGAAAATACTTTCATTACTTTCAAAGTGGTGCATAATATAATTTCAGCATAATTTATATTCAGAAATATTCTTGTACTTGAATGTGTATAGTCAGAAATTATCCTGAAAGATGTGATCAAAAGTAAAGGTCAATAGAGCTCTGCTTTGACCAGAATTCTGACTGTTATCTTGGATATTTGAGAATCTGTAAAGATCATGAAACATGCAAAAAATGAAACAGTTAAATTTCCAGTTGGGTTATAACCTACTGCTTATAACAATTCAGGGAATAGAGAGGAGAAAATAGGATTCATAACTTGAAAAGTGTTCGGAGAATTAATTTAGGAATATATATATGATTTTTATAGAATCATAGAATAGTTAGGGCTGGAAAGGACCTTAAGATCACCTAGTTCCAACCCCCCTGCCATGGGCAGGTGTGGAGAACTAAGTCACGGTCCTCGTTTCTGGTTAAAAATGAAATTGTTTATTTTAGGTCTCCCATCCCTTTTATAGTCTACTAAGTGCTAAGCAGTAACTTTACACTCCCTTACTTCCTAATCATCCCGATTCAGCAAAACTACTAAGCGTAACAAATATTTACATAGTTTGGCCTGTCTTTCAGATGCACATCCTGATTTATCTTGCAAACTCTCTGCTTCCTTTTAGTAAAAGATCTTTACATTTCACTGTTGCTTTTACAGTTACCAAGGCCTGCCGAGGGTTTTACCACCTGGTGTTTTCTTCCCTGTTCCCAGGGCTGAAGCCAGACCAGGGTGATAATGTCTGAATACATTTCATTAACTATTTCTATCCCTTCATCCATGAGCAGGGACACTTCACAGTAAACTATGCCACCCAAGGCTATGTCCAACCTGGCCTTGGACACCACCAGCAATGGAGCATTCACAACTTACCTTGACAACCCATTCCAGTGCCCACCACCCTTACAGTAAAGAATTTCTTCCTCACATCCAATCTGAACTTCTCCTGTTTAAGTCTGAACCATTACCCCTTTTCCTCTCACTACAGTCCCCCATGACGTGTCCCTCCCCAGCATCCTTATAGGCCCTCTTCAGATATCGAAAGGCTCCACGCAGTCTTGTCTTCTCCAGGCTGACAGACTCAGCTTTCTCAGCCTATTGGGAGGTGCTCCAATCTCCTCATCTTCCTTGTGGTCCTCCTCTTGCTCCAACAGTTCCATGACATTTTTACATTGAGGACACCAGAACTGCACACAATACTCCAAGTGAGGTCTCATGAGAGCAGAGTAGAGGTGCAGGATCGCCTCCCTCAACCTGCTGGTCATGCTCCTTTTGATGCAGCCCAGGATACGGTTGGCTTTCTGGGCTGCAAGAGCACACTGCCGGCTCATGTTCATTTTCTCATCAACCAACATCCTCAAGTCCTTCTCTGCAGGGCTGCTCTGAATCTCATCTCTGCCCAACCTGTAGCTGTGCCTGGGTTTGCTCCGACCCATGTGGAGGACCTTGCACTTGGCATGGTTAAACTTCATCAGGTTGACATTGGCCTACCTCACAAGCATTTCAAGGTCCCTCTGGATGGTATTCCTTCCCTCCAACATATCAACCAAGCCACAGAGCTTGGTGTCATCAGCAAAATTGCTGAGGGTACACTCAATCCCCCTGTCTATGTCACTGACAAAGATGTCGAGCAAGATGGTTCCCAGCACCAGTCCCTGAGGGGCACCACTCATTACTGGTCTCCAGGTGGACATTGAGCCATTGACCACTACTCATTGAGTGTAGTAATCCAGACTCCAATTTAGAGGCAAGGATGTCATGTGAGACAGTGTCAAGTGCTTTGCACGAAGCCAGGTAAATGACAACCACTGCTCTGCCCATGTGCATCACTCCCGTAGCCACATCATAGAAGGCCACCAGATTGGTCAGGCAGGATTTCCCCTTATGAAGCCATGCTGGCTGTCACCAACCACCTTGTTCTTCATGTGCCTCAGCATGCCTCCTAGGAGTATCTGCTCCAAGATTTTGCAAGGCATAGAGGTAAGACTGAGTGGTATGTAATTCCCTGGGTCATTTTCCCCTTAGTTGTTGGAAACTTCACGTGCCTGCCATGATTTTTCAACTTTGATGGATAGTGGCTTATAAGTTTCATTTGCCAGCTCCTTCAGGACCTGTGGATGGATTTCATCAGGTCCCATGGACTTGTATATGTTCAGATTCATAAGGTGGTCTTGAAGCAGATCCTCTTGTACAGTGGGCCCAGGTTCCTCATTCTCACTGTCCCTTGGCCTGACTTCCAAGTCTTAGATACTGTGGTCAGAACGTTTGCCAGTAAAGACTGGGACAAAGAAATTGTTAAGAACCTCAACCTTCTCCAAATCCAAGGTAAACAGTTCTCCCAATAGCTTCCAGAGGTGGCCCATGCTGACCCCGGTCTGTCTTTTACTTGCAATGTAACTATAGAATCCCTTCCTGTTATCTTTAACATCCCTAGTCAAATTTAATTCTAGCTGGGCCTTAGCTTTCTTAACCTGGTCCCTAGCTTCCCGGAAAACATCCCTGTATTCTTCCCAGGCTACCTATCTTTGCTTCCACCTTTTATAAGTCTCTTTTTTCCTTCGAATTTTCCTTAGCAGTTCCTTGTCTATCCAAGGAGGTCTGGCCCTCCTGCTGCACTTCCTTGCAGTTGGAACGCAACACTCCTAGCTTGCAGTAGGTGATCCCTGAATATCAAAAATCAGACAGCAAGTTAAAAACTAATAGACACATGGAAAAATGTTTCACACTGTGGAACAATTTACTTGAAAATAATATGTATTATACAGATGTATCAGAATTAATCAGAGAGCATGTGGGCAATCAATGCATGTGAGATACTCAAGTTGGATTTAAACAAACCCCCAAAAAATCATAAAAAATGAAGGAAAGTCCTTCTCTAAGGAAGGATTAGAAAATGACGACTAAGAAGAATAAGAATCATAAGGTGGGAACAGTTTTCTGTCAGAAAAGTTATACCAAAGACTTTGTGCTTAGAACTCTTCTGTTCAGTAGTTCATAAAATATAATCACAAGTATGAAGTATAATGTGGTGAAAAATTCTCATACCCAATCATAAAAAACAGTTGAAGAAAACTTAGAAGGCCTTTATTGGGACCAGTCAGAGTCCCCAGTACAGAAAAACATCTTGATTCCCAATGGTTAAAGGAAACACTGATCACTCTCTTGACTGCTCTCCCCTAACTAACTCCTTTATTTACATTAAATTGATGAAAATAGCACACCATTTTGGAATACTTGGAATTATATCTTGGGAGTCTCAATTCTGTCATGTATTGCATTCAGCTCTGGTATCCTCATTTTAGAAAAGACAAGAACCAGCTTGAGTGGGTCCAGAGGGGTGCCACGAAGGTGATCAGAGGGCTGGAGCACCTCTCCTATGAAGACAGGCTGGGAGAGCTGGGCTTGTTCAGCCTGGAGAAGAGAAGGCTCCAGGATGACCTCAGGGGAGCCTTCAGGTACCAAAAGGGTGCTTAAAAGTATACTTGAGGGGGAGGTTTTATAAAAGTAAGTAGTGATAGGACAAGGAGACTTCTTTAAGCTAGAAGAGGGTAGACTTAAATTAGACATTAGAAAAAAATTCTTTTCTGTGAGGGTGGTGAGACACTGGCACAGGTTGCCCAGAGAGGCTGTGGTTGCCCCAACCTTGGAAGCATTCAAAGCCAGGTTGGATGGGGCTGTGAGCAACAAAGTCTAGTGGAAGGCATCCCTGCCCATGGCAGTGGCATTGGGACTAGATGAGCTTTACCGTCCTTTCCAGCCCAAACTATTCTATGATTCTATGATTCTAGGAAACTTGCTGTGTTATTTCACTCTCCTGTGAGGAGTGCCTTATGGTCACTTGCTTACCAGCTACATTTCACTCTAGCACACATCTAACTCAAACAATGGGAAATAAAATGCAGAACACAAACTTTGTTTAAAGCATTTAAAAAAAGCAAAACAGCTACAAAAGTTTACAAAAATGATGGGGAGAAGAAAGAAAAACTATTCTTCATCTACTTGCTTTCATGTTAATATGAGAAACGGTTATAGTTTTCCTCCTTTTTCTCATATTTATGAGATTTGTGATAAGTTGTCCAGACAAGGTGATTGTTGGGGATTTTCTGTTTTTACTAATCATGCTCCTCATGTTGCGTTACTAGAGAGCACCCTGTCTTGGTGATGCATGTTAACTTTTATAGCCAATATCTCCTTTGAAATCCTCCAAGGTTCCATATGTATAATCTCCTTCCCCAAAATTATTTTATGTCTTCCTTCTGCAAGAGACAGACATCTTGTCATGTCCTTTAATCAAATAAGGTGGATTAATCCATATCCTTGGAAATGCTAACATATAATTATTAAATCAGATGTTGTCTACTTTCCTAGGTAATAAAGATCTTTGTTTTAGTGAGAAGCAAATATTGCCTTCTCACCTTGCAATGTGATATTTTTTTTTAATAAAGTGTAACTAGAATAAAATGTATGTTCTATATCAAAGAAATATGTATTTTACACAAATGTGGCCGTAAAATACATATAAACTGGAAAAATATATGTAAGCTAAGTAATCATTGGTTCTTGCATGCAGGTTGGAGAAGATAATAAATAGGTCTTGCACTTGACAAAGATCTGTGTGATTGACCCTTGTTTGCTTCTGAAACAATATTCTTACTGTAGAAACTACAACTGGTTGCCAAGAGAGATAGGATGGTCTCACAGTACTGAATGATTAATTAGGTGAAAACATCGCAAATGAAATTAAACATAGGTATGTGAGAAACAATGCATGCAGGGAAAAACATATGCATAGTGATAGAGCTTAAATTACTTAAAATCACTCAGAAAAAAATCTTATTAGATGGTTCTCTAAAAAGCTCATCACATGCTCCACAATGATCAGAAAAGCAAATAGAGTCTTGAGGATTATTTGAAAAGCGCTAAAAAACAAATAGAGCAATCATTATGCCACTAAGAATCCATGGTGTGCCTTTAACATAAAAGCTTCTGTAGGGTCCAGTCTTCTTTTATCCAAAAAAAAAACCAAAAAAACAAAAAAAGAAAAACAACCAAATAAGAAACGGAGAGGTGTAGCAAAGAGCAAAGATTACTACAGTTTTGCAACAACTTCTTATTAAAAAGTAAAGCTTACCTACAAATGCAGCAGAACTCTTTGCACTAGAAAAGACAATTTAAAGACAGAAAACATAAGGGTGTTTATCATGGAAAAAAAGATGGGATTTTTTTTTTTTTTCATCATATATTTCACAGTCGAACTCAGTACCACAGGGTTCTGTAAAAGCAGGAGTGAAGCAGTCTATGAGTCTTCACATTGGAAAGACAACTGAAGGGAAAGACAATGGAAGTTTGCAAAACTATATATTGTGTGGAGAAGGCAAACTGGGAACAGTTTGTCACCGTTTCTCTTTTATTAAACTGTGTCTCTCATTGCCACAGGTCTCAGAGAGGTCAAAGTATAAACGGGTTAAAAAAGAAATTCATAAAGTTGAGCTCCATTGGTGAACATTTAACACTGTGGTTCAAACACAGCCTCTGCTTAAGTTAGTAAATTGCTCTTTTCCTGAAATGGTCATGTCATACAGAGCATGCTTCTACTGTTCCCACCTTTTAGCCAACAGCAGAGGGAGAATATTAAGGCAGACTGATACTTTGCTCTTGTGCTCCTATGTTTTCTTAACTAATTTCAGGGCTTTGGGACCCACAGGTACTCTTTCATACACTTACTCTCTGATCAGAGAGGTGTGCAACTGTATTCTTTGCCATTCACACACCTGGAACACGCAGTTGACACTTTTTGCCCTGAGGGCTGCACAGATCATTTTACATTTAACAGAGAAACAGCTTGGCTTACTCCAAAACATGCAGGACACTTTTTCCAGAAGCTTACATAATGAATCATTTTTACTTATCTACATCTTTTTTTAGTAAAGTCTTTATGATTTGATGGACCTTATTTATGTATGTATGTATTTATTTATTTATTAATTTATTAATAATGTTAGAAACAGAGGAAACAGTAGATGTCCTCAGGAAAAGAGGAGATTTTACTTCAAGGAATATGCCTGATGCAGAATATAGTTTTGAAATGTAGTCATTGGCATTTTTAACTCAGAAGCTAAGTTTAAGTAAATGTCACTAGGGTAGGGTACAGGCAGGTAAGGTATCCAAACAAATGAGGTAAAAGAAATGCCTTGCATCAATGATGTTAAAAAAAATCTTCAAAAAGACTTGTAAAGTTGGAGCTGAATTATTATTGTATGCCAGTTATTAAGATTGGGCCCCTTATTTCAGGGCCTTACAGCTCATGTTATCAGTACCCACTTCGGGGCACATGATAGGTCACTTCTCAACAAAGGTCTATACTTCTGAGGTATAATGAATTTTAAGAATGATGCAAAAATCACTACGCAATAAAAATGGTGAGGCAAGTTCTGCAAAAATGTCACCAAATGCAATGATGTTGTTGGTCACAGTGAAGTAATAAAATATTTCTACTATCCATCTCCTTTGTTATTAGGCTAATATTACTTTAACTGCTGATATTCAAAGTATTTATAATTTAGATGTAATTGAGATAGAAAAAGTACCAGTAAAAATCTGAGTCTGTTGCAGGTCATGATTGATATGATGCTCATTTCATTTAAATACATTTGTATGTGAGCAGCCATTCAAATATATCTATTATAACACCAGCAGTACGACAGTCATCATTCCTTAAAAATCTCTATTACTAGACTGTAAGTGGACTGTTAAACTTTGGCTCAAGGGCACAATAACCCTCACATCAGCATAATTTAATCATCAACATAAGCTAATGGAAAGTTAAACTTGATGTTCAAGGCAGTCTGATTCTTTTCTTTTCATACATTCTGCACCTATAGATTTTGCAAAATAGATTTTTTTTTTTTTGCATTGAAATGTCTTTCCAGACAGAAATACTTAATGCATTTTTATACTCTAATTATTTGATGGGAAAGAAATTATCTTATTTCTTTTCTACCTGCCATAAGAATGATGTTTGCATTCTTCTGAAAATATTTTAAAATACATAACTTTCAAGAAATAAAAATATATATAAAAATTGAGTTATATAGTTATCTGTACTCTACTTGGACATTATATTCCTTAACTGCCAAAAATATTTTTTTTGGATGCTGTTGAGGAATGTATAAAACATGCTATTTCACCTAAGAAGTTGATATATTTACTTATAAGAGAAAATTGCCTAACAAGTTCATATCTTTTTTCTTGGTGAATGACTGCTCCAGAGATGTATAAATCTGCCCCTCTGACATTGTGTGGCCAATTGACACAGAGTGAAACCAGGACACGCGATGTGTGAAGGCAGAACAAAAAGAGCACATTACCCTGCTGATGTAGATTGAGGAAGATCATGACTGTTCCAGAGTTTATAGGCATCTCTGACTGATGCTGGAATATTGGTCCATTTTCTGGGCACAACTGAAGTCTACAACAGCTTTCCTAATGCATTTTCTTCCTGTTTACGTACTTTATGCCAGTAATGCTACAGCAGCTGTGTACAGGCAACAAATAGCCTCCACCTGCAGATGAATAGATTGTGCTAAGGAGGTTGGCAATAGACTGCTTTGCTTTACTGACCCGGTGTAATCCAAGTTAAATGAAGAGGATGATTGGAGCCAAAATCTCTTGTGACACTCTATGGGGTTATGCGACATGAGAAATGGTGGTTTTGTTGCAGTGAACCCATCAGAGGTTTTTCTGTACTAGTTGCAAAGTGACATAATTTCTTTCAGTTGTAGCACAATGTAAACTCACTGTATTCTTAGAAAATGCTCTTTAAAATTGCCTCTTCCGTATCTACCAGTGATATTGCTGTAGCCTTTCATCTAGACACCAAGTTCATGTTTAATATGTCCAATCAGTAAAAGATAAATTTCTGATCCTTTTTTTTTTTTTTTTTTTGCAAGCTCTTCTACATTTTTCTTTTCACTGGGTGATTACTTGAAATCTTGTGACTTCATCCTTAAAAACAGCTGGGCCATTCAGCACTGATGGTGTGGTCTTGTATGCATCTGATTTTGATTGTATGTGTGGGCGTAGAAACCAAGTGTAACCTAATGGAGTTAGACCAGAACAATGTCTGGGTCTTGTTAGATAAGAAGTCAGGCCACCAAGCTCTTTGCAATTGAATCATAGAATCATAGTTAGGGTTGGAAAGGACCTTAAGATCATCTAGTTACAAACCTATTAGTTAAAATATACCTGTTGTGGTTTAAACTGTAAATCACTCTGCCTACTCACTCACTCCTCCAACATTCTTCTCCCCACTTCAGGGATGGGGGGGAAATGGGGAGAAGAACTGAAAGACTGCAACTCCCACAGGTTGAGATAAGAACAGTCCAGTAAAGTATAACACAAATCACTGCTGCTACTGTCAATAACGACCAGGGAAAACACAAGGGAAGAGGACACAACTGCTCACCACTCAACGAATGAGTCTTGAACTGAACTCTTCCAGGTTCCTGCCCCCAGTTTTACATCCTGGGCATGATGTGCTGTGGTATGGAGTACCTCTTTGTTCAGTTTGGCTCAGGCGCCCTGTTTCTGTCTCTTCCCCGCTTCCCCTCCTCCCTGTCAGAGCATGAGACTCAGAAAGTCCTTGATCAGACCAAAACATTCTAAACAGTAACTATAAACACTGGTGTTCTTAGCGCTGTTCCCAGGCTGAAAGTCAAAAACACAGCAGAGCACCAGCTACAACAAAGGAGAAAAATGACTGCTGCTGCTGAACTCAGGATACCTGTTAACCCAAATGTTCTCAAAAATTTAAAAGATCTGGTCAATCTTAAAATATTTGGATGAAATGTCAGAGTGTTGATGATCATACAGGGTGTCGTGGTTTAAGGCCCTCAAATAGTTCTGCTCACTCACTCCCCTCTCTTTCTTCCCCAGTCCAAGGAGATGGGGAGGAGAATCAAAAGAATGCAACGCTCACAGGTTAAGATAAGAACAGTTTAGTAACTAAGGTATAACACAAATCATTATTGCTACCACCAATAATAATGCAAGAGAAAATACAAGGAAAGAGAGTACAAGAGATCTTCACCTGATACTTAGCCACGCCACGCAGTGCCCCCCCATCACCTGATACCAAGCTCGACTACACAGTGCACCCCA
>JASSUY010015072.1:0-13956 GCA_032466535.1 Forpus xanthops
CTCCAACATATCAACCAAACCACACAGCTTGGTGTCATCAGCAAACTTGCTGAGGGCACACTCAATCCCACTGTCCATGTCAGTGACAAAGACGTTGAACAAGACCGGTCCCAACACCGATCCCTTAGGGATACCACTCGTTACTGTTCTCCAGCTGGACATTGAGCCATTGACCATAACTCTCTGCATGCGGCCCTCCAGCCAGTTCTTTATCCACCTAGTGTTACCTGCCTACAAACACAATTGACATTAGGCAGCATATTGATCATATTGTTTCTTAAGCCAGCCAGAAAAGTCACTTAAAGAGATTCTAAAGTCTTCTTTATCAGACTTTTGATAATAACTTCCCATTTCACTTGAAGTTTGAGAATACGATGCACAATCTGAAAGCTGAAGTCTTTTTTTTTTTTTTTTTCTTTTGGGGGGAGGGGAGTGTTGGGGTGTTTTTTTAGTTAGAGGAAGTTGTTCATACTCCTATGATACACAGAGGAGGAAACAATGGTCATACTCATATTTTCTTGTATCTTAATGAGCATTAGTAAGGTAGTGAAATAGCCTACAGTATCTTAATGAGCACTTCTACAGGAAGTTGCAGACACAAACAAGATGCCTTCCTCTTAACACAAGGCATTATGCTCAACTAGGAAAAAAACTTCCTTACATCTTTCTTGATGATAAACCATTTGAAAGTCAAAAGAAGGGGCTAAATTAAGGATCTATTTTGCTATTCTCCTTGCAATATTCAGCATCTTAAATTCCGCATCACTTTGACCTCCATGGTCCCATTGAATTTGTTCTTTTTCCATCTGTAATAAGTCCAGCAGGGCACCTCTCCTACCGTTGACTTGCTCAGGAATCTACTTGACTTCATCCCATAGGGCATGGTCTCAATGGCCAAGGGGCTCAGGAAAGCTGAGTTGATTGATATTCCAGAACACTCTCCTCAAAGCATATTGTAATGTGCAAAAGGCTATCAAGTGTGGCAAAAGACCAGCCTGGATGCGTCAAAAGCTCAACCGTGTTACTGAAAGTAGATCATATTTTTTACAAGCCATCAAGTATCAAGTAAATTGGCTTTCAGTAAAATAAACCTTTCAAAATGTGTTCACTGCTCTGAAACCACAGCAAAATTAATAACTGTATGGATTATGTTTCCAGTGAAACAGGCAGTAATGTCTGCATATGTGAAAGCCTTCAAGTATAAGAGCTCAGAAGCAGCAAATGAACCTGAGCGCTGCAAACAAAGGCTACAAACATGAGACAATCAAAACATTGGCACAAAACAGATAAAATCAAAAAATAAACTCATTTTAAAGAACAGACATAAAAAAATAAGAGCAGATTAAAAAATACATATATATCCTGGCATACTGCTATTTACTGAGTTACACCATATTGCCCAGATCTAGCACTTCCTGAGGTTTAAAACTCACAGCTTTTACCAGTTAAATTACAGAAATGTATTCTTTTATATTTTTTGGCAGGATAAGTAACATCCTAATGTAAAGGAAAAGAAAATAAAAATTTTGCCCACAATTTGGCCCTACTTACATATAACAACTAAAATAAATAACAGCTACGAGCCAAAATAAAGTATAAGCGTTACTTACATGCCTGTAGGAAATCTGGTATGTAGGAGTTTTTTTGCTAGTTATACCACAATTACAATATAAACCATGCAGTAGTTCGATTTTATTACATTACAAAGGCCTCCAAGTAGGCTTCACTTCATTTTCTCACTCACACGTTCTCCACCCTCAATCCCTTTAGTCCCACTATTCTCTACAAATAGCAGTTATGAAACTAACAATTCCCTAATAACATCAGTTTGTTTCACTAACAACACTGTGATGGGTAATTTTGAAGTTACAGAGAATAACAACCTCGGTTATCAGCTTTGAGGATTTACAGCTCTCATGCAGTCCAGCAGGTAGGCAGCTTGTGATTCCAGACAGTATATTCCACTGCAGAAAAAAAAAAAAAAAATGTTTTTAACTCTTTTCTCACTTATTCAAATTAGATTTTCCATTTTAATTCCTATATTTCTGGAGCTGCTCCCTAAATTATACTCAACACATCAAGCAGATCACAGATATCTGTGCATCCAGAGATGCAGTGATGACTGCCACAGAAGAAGAAAGCACTGATTGACAATTTAGCTTCAAACCATATAGACCAACATGCATAAAAATTGCAAATTAATAAAATTCAGGTTATCATTGTCCACATCAGGCAGTTACAGACCTCTGCACTACAACCCTGCTCAATGGACCACTCATCTGTCCAATTCCACTTTCTGCACGCATCTACATATTCATCTTTCAAGCTGTCAAACATGCATACAATCATGTTCTATTCAGCAGATTTTATGGAAGTTAGACCAGAAGCAACAGTTCCATTTAACGTGAGGTATATAAAAATTTTTCAAGTCCTATGTTCATATAATGTCATTTTGTTCTACTATGTGCTTGTTCATACCTCCTCTCCCTCTACAAGTTGGGGAATAAATTGCTGGTTCCCAACATGAATACATTTATACAGTAGTCATGAATTGCAAATGACTCAGGTAAATGTACTAAGCTGGACAGAACACATCTACTTTGACTCATAAGTGTCTGCACAAATATTTGCTTTGACTTCATTACTAACCTTTCAGTTTCATGTTCAACTCTATGCATATATATAAAATTCAGCCTAGACTATCAAAGATCACCCTGCATTACTTAAAATCATGCAAAACACAAACATTAAGCTATTGGAAATCATAGCAGAGCTTACAGAGTTTAGCATAAAAATCAATAGGTAGAGCTCTTCAACCCAGAAAGTCCAATGCAAATGCTCAACTCAAAAATATTTTTGTGATGAGAAAATTGAAAAAGATGAAGAACTACTCAGGATATGTATACACCTCATCAATAGCTGCTTCTATTAGATGGTACAGAGAAATCAATGCAAAGTACCTCACAAATATAATATTATCCTATTTACTTAAAATTACTCTCCCAGTTTCAATATTACTTGCTAAAAGAATCAATTTAGCATGCTAAATACACATCACAAACAAACTGAATTAACATGGCCTGCACATTGAGCATCTTTAGAGATCAGAAAACAAAACAGTTTAGCAAATACATTACATAGCTAAAATTTCACTCACTAATTCTAAACCCATTGACATAATTCACAGCAATTTTATACATGATCTCTAAGAAATTTGATATGTTGACTGAGAACATTCTCAGAGACAAACTGGGGATAAGACTGGCTATCCATACTCAGCTTCTGTTCAAAGCACATCTTCCTAGCATTTTGGAAAAAAATAAAAAAAATGAAAAACACATCAGACTTTGCTATCATTTACAGCATCTGCATCCACCACAAGCATGCACCCATTTTAATTTTAGCACTGAATTCAGTCTCATCTTAGAAAAACAACTTAGTCACATTTTCTCTTCATTATGCACAAATAGACTCAGAAACCAGAAAATATCTGCTAGTGCTTTCTTTAGATAGGGTTCCTTTTTTTACACGTGTATCATCCCTATAGCCATTGTATACATTCTCACAGTATATATTTATAGGCTTACAGATTTCTCCCTTAACATGTTACCTTTTCCTGGCAAGGAAGGAAAAGGAAAAGAAAGGGAAAAACAAAATCTCTCCTTGCTTGTACAATTCCTCCTCCTTCACAATTTAAGCCATTTAAGATGATATTATAAAAGAAGCATGAGAGCTAAGCTGAATTTTCAGAGTAATAGGGTGACAGCACCATCAAGTGGTGCTATAAAGCATTATTTACTAGTGGTTTAATACATGATATAAGAAAACATATTACTGTCCAGGTATATACAGAATGGACTTCTTAAAATTAGTTTAAATTGTGACAGATTAGATTCTGCAGAACTTTATTTTGAAGTCTGTAATAGGGGTAAGCATATTGGTTTTTTATATGGTTAATTTTGTGAAATATCCTACATTTTATTACGATACAAATAAAGGAATAGCATTATATTATTAATAACAGAACAGAACCTTCTCATGGCAGGAAAAGTCTTGTAGATTCTGACCACACTGGTGGGGAGCTTGAAGAGTTGGATGGCTGTGATCTCCAACATAGGCTCTATGAACCTGGAAAATGTTGAGTAGATAGCAGCCTCACAGCAATTATAAATAATTTCTCTGGCAGCTAAAAACATAAAATGAACTCTAAAGTGAATCCCACTCAGAGGGACATCAGCATTAAAAAAGATAAATCAGCTTGTGTTTCTAGAGGAATGGAATTAAATTACTAACAATAAATTGTTAAATTATAAAGGCCTGTTAAGAATAATATGTGCAAATTGTCATCTTCTCATGAGATTACTTAATCTGTACATTTTTCCTTCCTTTTTCTGGGGCCAACACTTGACAAGGAAATAACCTTTACCCAGAACAACAGTAGCACATTTGGAAACATTATATTAAAGCTATTAAACATTTCTAATAGCATACTATAAGTTTCTGTGATAAAAGTATGTATTTCCATGAAGTATATATACCTCATCTTCCATGTTCTGCAAATCCAAATTGAAAATTAAAACCAAAACAAGTCATAGTTGTACTCTCTTTTTATGCAAATGCTGTTTTTTTTGTAGAGGTATCCTACTTAGAGAGTAGTTAGCCTTACATACCTAAAAATAATTTCATTTCAAAAGTATAAACAACTCCAAATATGACAACCATTGCACAGAAGAGTGATGAAAAATTCTGAACAAAACATTAGACGTGACCTCTGCTTTTATAACAGTAGTCATACCATGTAGTCTTAATGAATACGATCCCTTGCCAATTCAAACAAACATACGCGTCCAATAAAAGTAATATGAAAGAAAACTGCTATATAAATACATAATTCAATCAGATCACTGGCATTTCTAGCCATATTCTAACATCTACAGAAGAATGCTTAGTACAATATGCTCCATTTATTGTAAAATTGAAAAGCAATTTTAAAAGGCAATTTTAATACAGAGATAATAATAATTTACATACTTAAGTTTATGTACATGATTATCTTGACCTGCAATCTGTGCCTGCTGTTCCCTAGAAAGCTCTATATACACACCATTATCCAACATTTTGAAAGATCTTAGGCACCTCAAAATCTAGATTGAACATCCCAAAGCTGGCATGATATTTTATTAGGCATGATGCAGAAACTGAGAACAGAGAGTTAGAGTTAAGAAAGAAATGAGTTACAGTAATTAGATCATATGGTTACTCAGTTACAGTATATGCACATAATGATGACTCCATTAAAGTCAATTTTTATGGCATAGTAACTCAATTCTTGAAGGCAAAACAAAAGGATTATATTCCTAAAAGATCTGCTTGAGGAAAGATGGCAGTTTGATCCCTTTTTTTTTTTCCTAATGGCATGCAGTAAGTAATATTTACAGCAAAGGAACAATATCCTTCGTAAGTAAAATATACTAAAATTTAAATGCATCAAATCAGATGGTGAAACTTAACATACAGCATTTTTGAAAGTAGTAGTATCTACATCCTTCTAAACTTTACTAAGGTTCTTGAATGCAGGTATAATCTAGTATTAAAATGTGAGGAAACAGGAATTAATGATCATTCCCAGCAAATAATGTGCAGGAATTGGCAGTGTGATCATGTATGTGTCTGGACTAAGACAGCATACAATATTATCTTACAAAAGGAGACATACGATAAAAACAAACTGACAAGTTCAGAATTATTTTTAGTGACAAAAAAAAAAGACAGTTCATTACTGCACTCAATTTGTGCCAAACGCCGTGATTGAACTAAAATGTTCAAACTAGCCCACTATAAATTACATTTAAATGCAAAGGGGTTTTATGCTATTATTGAACCATAACTGTTATGTTCTAAACTTTTCTAAATCACACAAACGTAATTTTGTTATTCATCTTCATTTTAAATTACCAAGAAGCATTCATAAAGAACTGACATCTTATTCTATTCTATTATACTAGCACTCTTTTTAACATACGGTAAAATAAATTTGACCATGATGAAGTGTAACTTCTGAAACAGTGAAATTCACTATCTAAATATTTATAAATGTATTTATATAAGGGACTTTCAGCCAACAGAAATGTGACAGTAATAAATTGAATTCATATCAATTAAAGCTACTCAATCACAAAGACGACACAGTTCAGTATATATTTTCAAAATCAAAGACAATAAAAGTGTTGTCTTATATACACATCTTTAAAATCTACAGTTAAAACAATATAAATGGACTGTTACTTACTAGCCTGTACATTATTCAGGTAAAGTATCCTATCTGTAATGGAATTAAAAAGCTTTTTAAAAATACTGACAAAGACTGAAGAATAAATTGATGCACTCTTAATAACTCTAAATCATCTAGCTCTTTATGCCAAGAAGTGTTGACAATACCAACTTCAAGGTCATTGTCAACTTGGTAAGTCATTAGCAGATAAAATATGGCTTAATTGGAGCAAACTCAGCAAGGAGCTGCATTATTTTAAGTGAACACTGCAATATAACTTGAAGAAGAATTACTAATCGCCACTCCCGTTGACAACGAAATGGATGAAGAAGGTGCTTTGTAACTTTTCCTATGACTTTCCCGTAATTAAATATGGAAATAGATTCTGTGAAGAATTAAAAGTCCCTGAGTGCATTAATTCAGGCACTAATGGACTGCCTTCCAGTGTTACAGCACACAGGTAGTTCACAGCATGTTGCCAACATTAGCTAATATATCAGTGTCAGACTCCAGCAGTACCTTTTAGTTTGAACACCCAACTCTCTAAAACAGATTTAGGCTGATTACACATATTTGACATTGTGAAATACTACCTGAAACTTTACTTGCATTGATGAAATGTCTTAAGTAAGAGATACTCAGATGCATTACATACATACAATGTTTATCCAGCCTTTATAGCCACCCCACTAATCTCTAGCACAACTGTCAATGGTTTGGTTTACATTTTTCTTAAATAAAACACCTTTCAAAAATAACCTCATTTCATATTTTTCTTCTTTCCCAGCACAGTGTATCACAATCTCCTTAACACAATTATACCACTGTGGGTTATAACATTGAGGCTAAGGGAGTTCCTCTCAGTAGAGATCTCTTGAGACTGCTGCTTTGTTCACTCTATTTTCTCACATTATGTCACGTATTTATTCACTTCCTCCAGCTCTCCCTCAAAAACATATTTTATAGGCAAGCAGCCCTAAATCTGCAGAACTCCTAGGTCCCAACCTGATACACCAGTCCTTACACACGTTTAAAGCAACTACCAATTTGTCAAAGCACGGCAATACTCAACATAAGAGCAAATGAAAATGAACGGCTGTTTTTTAAGCTAACTCTGTGATATTTACAGTATATAGCTAAAATATTTGTGTTATAGACTAGGATTTTAATTATTTTTCTTTTTAAATTGAAGATTTTGCTACATCTGTAGCAGAAGGCCTAGTTCAGTACTACAACGCGAATCTACTGCTCCCCCTTGACATTACATGTGGGCACAAATCCACTAAAGCACTTTAGCAAGTCCATAGCTTAAAGTATGTAAGCAGTTGTACTGCAGGCAAATGCATCAGTTACATGTTAATAGCTAAATACACAGTTAAGTGCTTTGCTGGACTGGGGCCTATATTTGTTTAACAGTGAAAGTGTGCTTTGGGGATTCGTTGCTTATCCAAAATATGTAGCCACAGTAAGAAAAATCAGCAACTTGAGGAACCTTAGATGAGTAGATTGGGCTTTGGAGGCACAATGAGGGAGATCTTGCCTAAAAATAGCTACTGTGTAAAATAAAAATAAAGATACAACCCAACAATTACTACACATACTCTGTTACTTCCCTAGAGAAAAGGCCAAAACAGCTCTTAGAAGTGCTGAAAGAACCCAAAATGCTCACTTAAAAACTTCTATATTATATCTCTTGTTTCTTGCAGTGTTATTATATTTTAATTGTGAAAATTCATTAAAGCTTATGTACTGCTTTTTTTAAAAGAAAATTTATTATAGAATTAACTAGATTGGAAAAGATCTTTAAGATCATCAGGTTCAACCATTACCCCAGCACTCCCAAGTTCACCACTAAACTGTATCACTGAGGACCCTGTCTACACAGTTTATGAGCACTTCCAGGGACAACGACTCCACCACTTCCCTTTGCAGCCTGTTCAAATGCCTGACCACCCTTTTGGTGAAGAATTTTTCCTAATACCCAACCTAAACTTCCCCTGGCACTGCTTGAGTCCGTTACCTCTTGTCCTGTCATTTGTTACTTGGGAGAAGAAAACAGCCACCTCCTCACTCCATCCTCCTTTCAAGTAGAGAGCAGTAGGTCCCCACTGAGCCTTCTCTTCTCCGGACTACTTAACAATGACTGTTCTCTCAGCTGCTCCTCACCAGACTTGTGCTCCAGGCACTTCACCAGCTTCTCTGGACCCACTCCAGAGCTTCAATATCTCTATTGTAATGTGGGGCCCAGAACCAAACACTTGATGAACCCATGCTGGCTCATGCTTGCTTTGTGATGTCACTTAGGATCATCTACTCCATGACCTTCCCTGGCACTGAGGTCAGGCTGACAGGCCTGTAGTTTCCAGGTCCTCTTTCCTGCCCTTTTGGGAGAGAGGCATCATGCTGGCCAAACTCCAATCATCTGGGTCATGCCCACTAGAAAAGAACTGCTGATAAATCATAGGAGAGTGGCTTAGCAAACTCCTCTGCCAGCTCCTTCAGTACACTTAGGTGGAACTCATCCAGCCCCATTGACATGTGTACACTGAAATGAAGCAGGAGGTCACTAACCATTTCCTCCTGGATTATGGGGACTTCAATCAGTTCCCCATCTCTGTCATCCAACTCAGGGGACTGAGAACTCTGAGCATGGCTAGTCTGACTATTAAAGACTGTGGCAAAGGCAGCATTAAGTACCTCAGCCTTTTTCTTATCCTTGGTCACCAGGTTTCCCCCCAGTATTCAGTAAAGGATTGAAAGTATGTAATCAGGTATGCTTTCCTAAAAATAAATTACAGTCAAAAAACTCAAAAAGACAGAACTGTTTTCAGACTATTAGGAAGCTCTTTCCCTCCTGAGGATCATAATTCTTTAGTTGTATGTTTTTGGTGTGTGCCGATGATACACTTAATAGCAATTATTACTCATGTGTATCCACACAGAGTAACACACACAAAGCATTAACTGATCCCACTGATCCTGTAATAAGTATGAAGAAAAACATGCATCCAGAACAGGCTTTCAGATATGAAGTATAACCTTGCAAACAAATTCTTAGAACATTGAAATGAAATATTGTCCAACTCTAAGAGAAAAAAGACAATGACAAGTTTCAGGCACTATTCTCTCTACCCATGGCAGAATCAGAAACATATGAAGAAAATAAAACATTTTGTGAAAACCAACATACAGAATAAAAGGTTCAACCTATGAATGAATAGCCTTCAACAAATCACTTGTTTTTCCCCACTCTTAGTTTTGAATACTTTAACAGTATGGTTTCAAAGAGTGACCAGTATTTCTATGCTGTATCCAACTCCAAAACTGACTAAAACAAGCCAATGAATCTGAAATAAAATTTTAAAAACCCCAAACTACTAACAGTTCAGAGGAACAAAACAAGAAACAAAGAAATTAAAACCAAAAAGGACCATACAACAACATTTCTATTAGCTATTCATAAGAGAGAATGGTAATTAGACATTGAGCTATGATTGCTAAAATAATCTACAGTAAGATCTTGACTTAGAAAAGCACCAAGCCACTAAAACATTCTGCTCTAATTATGGGTCAGTTCCTTTAATAAAAACTAATAATTACACTCTTGAAAGATGCTCATTATTTCCCCTGACAGAAATGAAACTTCTCTTTGTCCACAAATCACATTTTTCCTATGAAATTCAATATATAGTAAGCAAACTAACAAAGTCCTTAAGGAGCTTTATGATTTTATTTATCCTTTTATGTAGAATAACTACGTCAGAAATAGGCACCCTTCTTTAAATACCGCCAGTCTTGAAAATAAATGAAATCTGTAATGGTGAAAGATCAAGATACCTTAAGAACCTCTAGGACCCCAGACCTGACCGAAGTTTCTTACTTTTCTTACACAGTTTTTTAAGCTTCATCATACCAGTATTTGTTAATGTCTTCTATAACAGCAGCAATAGTTGGTATTTACAAAGGAATTTGCATCCATACAAAACTCTCCACCTAAGAGTTATGAAATTCTTGCGCATTCACATACACCAGAATACAGAGCAAAATGTTCAAGTTGTTAGATTTTTAACACTGATTAAATAGTCAACATTCCTTAAAACACAAAAGTATTTCAAATGCTCATGAAAAGCTGTATTTTACCATCATCAATTAAATCTAGATTTCAAAAATTGTTTTTGAATAAATTATCTAAAAGAAATATAAATTTTTAATAAAAACTTCAGGTACACATTCTGTGAGTTCTCTTGACTTTTTGTCTCTCCCTTCCCAAAAGATAAAGCATAAAGTAGCTAAAATACTACCTGAAATCATTCAAATCAAGAAATCAGAGGTTTACTGCAGATTGAAATTAGCACATTCCCCAACACATTTTCAGTACAACTTTTGATCACCTTGCTTTAGTTCTCCATTTGTACAACTACAATAATTACAGGTAACTACACAGGTTCTACATATGATTACTTAAAGACTACTCATTTTGCTTCTTCAGTGTTGAAAAAACATGATGCATTCACAGAAAACGTGATTCCTAACAAAAACATTGAATACTGAAGTGCTAAGGTGAAATACTTATAAATGCTTGCAGCCTGGATCACTACATGACTCTGCTGCCCTCTAATGAATTTCTTGGAAAAATAATTAAAGGTGAAAACAGTAACCAAAAAGCAGTAATTAATTATCCTCTTTCTTATTTTAGTTAACTATGAAATATAATTCACTTTATGCAATTAGTACTGCTCAAGCATCCCCTTCGTCACAAATGTTATATTAAGCTGATTTTGCTGCTTGAGAACTGCTGTAATAAGGGACAGTGAACAGTAGCTATTGAGGCCTTTTAAATGGAAGACATCTTTCATCGTCAATTTGAGAATATGTGACAGAAACATTAAAGAACTCACTATTTATCACACTACTGTAAAAATTCACATCTTCCAAAGAACATAAGAGTCATAACCCACATCTCACAGGATTGGAATCTGTCATCTCTTGGAATGCTTATAAAGTAGAACTGCTAATCTGTAAATGTTCTGATAATTGATAGAACATCGTTTTTTGTAGCGTAGATTTGATAGTAGATTTACAGCCTTTCAACTCTAAAAGTGATTTAGCAGACTGAGAATTTTAAAAAACGTAATTAATTCTTTGAGTGAGCAGTAAGTTGAGCTGGAACTAAAAAATACACACAGTACAAAACAGACTTCAGAGTAAAAAGGAAAGTGGTAATTCACAGAATTTTAAATTACCAGTTTCTTGCCACAGAGTGATGTAAATCTGTCAACTATTCTGTTAGCAGGAGTCACACAATTAAATCCCAAGTACATTTTGAAAAAGACATTAATACAACTCTATCCTGACCTACAATGATACACTTTTAATTAAAGACAAAACTGTCAAGAATGATGAGGAGATAAACGTTATAAACAGGAAATGGAAATACCACAGCCAAAAACCTATCAGTGATAACAGCTACGCAGCAGGCAGATCTCTTTGCAAGATCAATTTTCAGATATAGCTTACTCTCACATTGTAACACATTATCTATGCAGTATTATCACAGGTGTGATGGAAAACAGTGTAGCACAAGAATAAATTAACAGAAGTATATAACTTATCTCTTTTGAAACATGAAGAAAAGATGCCACTCCACATCTGCCATCTGTGATTTTTTTGTTCTCTCCACTACAATCTCATAAAACACAATGAACAACCAATAATCAAATATAAGTGCCAAAGATGAGCGACTTCTACATTTACATTGCTAATTTCAAACTCTTACATCTAAAGCCAACGTAAAGGTTCTCATATGCAACATCACTACTTAATGAGGTATTCCATTGTAATTTAAGATGGAGGAAGATTCAGAAAAAAAGAAGATAAATATAGAAGAACAATGAAGACACTTTATTATACACTACATGACTGTGATTTTGTCATTTTAGTACAAAATTTAATGCCAACAACTTTATCAACTTTTCCAACTTGAGAGTGTATATAGCATTCAGCCTGCCTTAAATGATTGGACTGTAAGAAAAAAGAAAATCAAACAAACTAAAAATAAGTACACTACATGATATACACAACTATGTATTTTTTCATTGTCAGTTACCTCATGCTTTAGACAGTCTTATTTCCGTAGTTGCACTGTTTTATGTATTTAGTAGCTATTGGCACTGATACTACTTCAGACATATTATGATCTTTTTCTATAAAGTTCACCCCACATATTAAAGCTTAAAAAGCTGAATTTACATTTTTCTTCTTGACACATGGACTTAATTATGCATCTAAAGATGGGTTCCATTTAACGTTATGAGCATTACTCTTCTTTGAGAGTAATAAGAAGTACAGCCTTAGGCAAACAGCATCCCGGCTCAGCTTCCAGTAGGGAGACACACTTCTCACACATTTATCTTTGCTAGCAGATAGGGGGAGGGAGGGGATATCTCCCTACAATGCCCAGAAGCAGGCAGGAAAGCATTAGGAAGACTTCAGCACTCCAAGAACAGGAGACCACATCACACGAACACCTGCAGCAATGTCTGCCACATTTTGCCCTCATCACATAAAAACACAAGAATGACAATAGCGGATCAAACTAAAAGTCAACTTTGCCCTGTATTACCATCTTCCTTGCTGCTATGATGTAGAAGGGTAAGTATGCAGAAACATTTCTCCTAATACTCACTGCCAGATTCTAACAATCTGTACACCTAAAGAACCTCCTGCTAAAGTATGTTTAATATCTCTTCAGAATTTCTGTTTCCACCAATTTGTCTAATCTTTGATCATGTAACTATGTACTCTTTTGTCCTGAACATTTCACTAGATTATTTCAGATGATATCTGTCTTTTTTGCATTAGGAAGAAAAAAGAAATCATACAGTCACTTCTCATCCATCTGTTCTATGAAACTCAACACTGCACGGACTTCTACCATCTCAATTGCAGTCCTTCCAAGATTAAGAACCCTAATCTATCTAATGACTACTTAACAAAGTGTCTTTTCATATCTACGATCATCATTCTTGTCCTTCTCTGTACGTATTTTAATTTTACAATACACTTTCAGATGGGTAACAAAAACTTCAGGTAACAATGAATCTGCAGGCAAACCATGGTGTTTATGCAAGGGCATAATGAGGTTTAATGGTTTGTTTTCTACCCCTTTTATAGTAATTTCCAATAGTCTAGTTGCACCCCTATGACAGATGCATGGGCATGGCAAACCTCCCACCTATTGTTTACCCCTAAAATTATATGGAACTTAAATATTTTAAACAGGGATCATTATCAGCCTAATAAACATCGTAAGTAGAAAGTGTTAGATGAATAATAACATGTTGGAAACAATTTTAAGATTGAAGCTGTTTCTAAGAAAAAGGAATGCCTAACTGCAAACTTATTTTTAATTGAGATTTTGTTGTGCTCTAATGTGCTACTGTCTTCAGGGTCACTGGAGTAGTTTTCAATCTATTTGCCACTATTTCTAAACTCCAGCAATTTCAAAGTAAAGGCAAAACAAACTAAGAAAATTATAAATCATTATTTTATATATTTCATACAATCACAGAAGAGTGAGGGTTGGAAAGAACCTTAAGATCATCTAACTCCAACCCCCCTGCCATGGGCAGGGACACCTCCCACTAAACCATGCCACCCAAGGCTCTGTCCAACCCAGCCTTGAA
>JASSUY010015075.1:0-70189 GCA_032466535.1 Forpus xanthops
ACTGGAGGAAGAAAGAAGGGGGAGTGAGTGAGAGAACTGCTTGAGGGGTTTAAACCACAACAGTGCCCCAAGCAAACCGGAGGAGACAGTACACTATTAAAATGTATTATTTCCTTCATTTTGGTTAGTCCTACCCTGGTTACACAAGGCCACCTGAAGATTTGGCAATGTCAGTGACCTCTTCTGCATTTGTGGTCTCAGGGACTCCTTTGCTGCCGGCAGCTCAGCAAAGGCTTCACTGCCTTTCAGTTTTGTCTGAACCTTGAGCTGCTACAGCCTTTTCTGCAATTCAGAGTGACTTTTCCAAAGTCACATGGGAGATAAGAAGGAAGCACTCTTCTCACCTTTAACAGCAGATCTTTTAGCACTCACCACTCAGATCTCTTAAAATGAGTTAAAGCCCTGTACTTTGACCTCAACGCTGTGTCTGCTTATTAGGTAGCAAGCAGGGGAGAGTGAAAGCCCAAGGATCCTCACATGGTCCCAGTGGGAGACAGTTGGGCTGTTTCACTATAACAGCCTCCTTTTCACTGCTTTTCTTTGTGTTATATAAAATGCGGTACATGTGGTACATTAAAAGAAAGACCATACTTATCATAAAAGTGCATCTGTGATTGGAAAAGAGCTTAGAAATATGGCATGAAATGAGTGAAGAGAGTGCTGACAGACAAAGAAGAGTATTTTAAAGTTGTAAGACTCTAAACAAATGTTTATTCTTTATTAACACATATTTAATTTCAATGCCTAATAAACACGGATGAAGAAAGTCTATGTAAAAAATTCAGCACCTTTCCACTTTGGGGAATCTCTCATGAACAAGAAATGCTTTGCAATTACTGAGGGAATGGAGGACCTAGAGAGAGAGAAATGTCATTGCAAGAACTATGACAACCTAAAATTTACAGATCAATTAGCAAAAATATTACAAAACCCCTGCAGCCACGCAGCACATCCACAGAGTGCCAGGATTTATTATGGATGATAAAGATGCAAAACAGACACAAAGGGTGGGACACAGTGCCTAAATGTCGGTACACATTGTGGTTCTAAATAATGTATGGCCTTTTCATTTTGTTTTCAGCTGCCAGTCCTGGAGGGCACAGTGTTCCGTAGACCCTGTAGGTCCTGTAGACACACAGGTGCCTCAGAAACCGCATAGTGCCCCAGATGGCAATAGATATCAGTGTTTAGGTAATTATTGGATCTCTCATAATAACAGAAAAATGGTAGGGTGAGTCCTAGATTTAGACTATTGGGATGTGATTCAGGTACCTAAACTTAGCAGGGTCATGCAATTTGAAATCCTGATCGCTACCTAAAACATGACAGAGGAATCCCAGAAGACCTACAGCTATGTGGGTATGCAGGAGTCCTGTGAACATCTGAAAGGGTTGATACCAAAGTGACTGAATCATATCCTTTTAACCTAAAGGAATGTTGTTAAAGCATACTTTTACTGTAAAATTCTGGAAGGAAGGTATAGCTTACACATTTAAATAAAGATGAATATTCTTATGTTTCTTATAAGGTTTCTTCTCAGTGGTTCTGTGAGCTTTGGATGTTTTTTTTTAATATAAATTTTGTTTGTGTTAGCAACGTCAGACAGAATTAAATAGGTGTAGCAACATTTTTTCTTATACAACTTTGTGAAAGATGTAGAAAAGAGAAAAAAATCACCAAAGAAAGCCTTATACCTTGATTTCACGTAAGTACTTTGGAGAACAACAAAAAGTCAAGTAATGGAATAAGGAAAAATTATTTCCTTTTTTTAAAAAGCAAAGTTTGTGGAAAATTATGTTAAGATTCACTGTAAGACAGCCAACATAAAATAGCAAAGCAAAGATATTGTCCTTTTAGGAATGTGACTAGGAAATTAGTTGTCTATATCACTAATTTAAACAGCGTTTATCATCAGAACCACTAGGTGTTCTAATTACAGAAAAGTAATGATGCAAAAGCTGCTAAGCAAATGTTAAGCAAAACTAGTGCATATTTTGTAAGCCCTAAAGGGCTGTTAAACTTAAATACTGGAAGACAGAAAGAGGAATTAATTCCTCAGAGGGAAAGACGATTCTGGGGAGGAAGATCCATGCTCCAAACCACTGTGTTTGAACTAGGGATCCAATCCTTAGTACAAGGCCTAGAGGGTCTGGGAATCTATGCGAGTATTTATGTTACTAATAGCACTATTGGAATCAAAATAGTTTTTCTGAAGAGTCTAATTACTATCTATTATTATCTCTGTTACATTTGGCCTTGAATACCAACATGAATACTTAGAGCTGCTCTGACGCAGAATGTGCCAACTTCTGGTTACTCCAATGTCTAGAAGAAATAAGATTAATGATGAATGCATTAAAAAAAGCTTTCTTCTTTGTTTGTTTCTTTTTTTTTTCCATTGTTGCTTCTTTCTCTTGGCTGACAGGTACCAAGAGCAAGCACTTCCCAGCCAGGCAATGGAGGAAGGAGTGAAATGGGATTTCTCAAACAACCAAATGATCCACAGAGCACTCAAAGGCAAACAGATGTTTTCTACATTAAACTGAGCCTCTAAGAAAGCAATTCGGCAACATTTCAAAATTCTTCTGTAAATTTCAGTCATTCAGCTTCTTCTCTGAGACCTGGGGACAATGAAAAAACCCTGAGAGATAATTCACATGCTCATCCCAATATGGTAATCATCACAAAAGCCATCTCACCTTCATCCACAGGGGTTTTGCAAGGCTGATTTGCACTTAGTAAATCTCTTTAAGCCTGAAGAAGTTTAAAGAAGTATTCAATCTCTGATACTTTAAGATGGGTGAGGTATTTTAGCTGTTACCAGGTAGGAGCATATTTCTGACACATTTACAGAGCTCCAAGGCTTCCTTCTTTCTTCTATCCACTTTGTGACAGCCTTCACAGAGCCATCACACTACTCTGAGACTGGGAACTGTCTGCTGCATGCAGAGTATCCCTCCTTTGTTTTACCAGGTAAATCCAAGCAGTTTCAAGGGCCTTTATTGCTTCATTTTGAGAATTTGCAATCAGAGACGCTGACCAATGGTATTTCGTTTACTTCATATTTATAAGAAAGCATTTAGACATAAGAGGTGAAAAAGGCGTATTAAAGAAACAAATTAGCCTACTAATACGAGTAGTCTTATCTAAACTACTACAGTTACAATAAAAGGCTTCACTTTACACCAAGATGGACAGTCAGTGCTATCTTCACATTATTCTGTCTCAGAGCTCTTGAATATAACCTCATCTTATTCCTCAGCTTTCTCTAGTATCATCAACAAATATGATACTCCTTTTGCAGTTTCTCTTTTCCTTTTTTAAAAGCTTCCACAACTTGCATGTCTCAACTAATCTCGAGCTTACTGATCTTCCTTCTATCTTTGAGCCTTTTTGGATTGTTGGGGTTTCTTTTTCTTGGTTTTGTGTGTGTGTTTTGTGGGGGTTTTGGTGATCATGAAATTCTCTGAAAAGATAAACCCATCAGATGCATCTGTTATGGAAGACCCACCAAGTATATGACTCAGACGCACCACTTACCCTTTACAGGAAGCTTCAGGTAACTCTGAGCCAGCCCAGCTGGCTTGGCTCCCAGGGAGAAAAACCTGTCTTTGATTAAAACCTTAGTATATCCTTTGCATTTGGGCCAGGCACCCTTGTCTGTCCCACCAGTTTTTGTAGCAGGGTGACATGACAGACAACATTTCTTTGGCTCTTTCTAGGAGGCCTGATTCTGTTAACAGAAACAAGAGACAGAAGACAAGGTTCCTGCAAAGGAGACACCATTCTGTGGCAGGACTTAGCATACAAGGTTTTCCTGGGACACCATACCTCATATTCACATGCCTATTGCAGTGACTAGATACAGAAATAATTTGTGCCATGACATATTCACATGTGGCCAAGGGAATTCTTGACAGTCTGGCGCTTCCTTTAAAGGACTCTGTTAGGGTTTCTCATAGCCTGACCGGCTACCATTCCTACAGGAATCTCGTATGGGTATACTGATGGATATCTTGACAGATCCACTTTCCTTTTCCTGAACAGACACACACACCCAGATTTTTTTTCCATGCCACCAGTCCCTTTTTGCAAAAACATAGACACCCCACCTCAGCCCTGGCTCTAAAAATTATACAGGCACAGGCTTTCCTTCTCCAGCTAAAAAAAGAATCAATTCCACATCCTCAGCTTAAGACACTGTCAATTCTGTATCTCAACAAGGCACAAATTTCAATTAGTTCTTTTGTTTCCCTAATTACTGGATCTTAAAAATACTGTAAATTTAGAACCCATTCATGTCAAAGATAAACCCCAGAGTGAACTGTCATTTCCCAATCCTGTATGCAAAAAAACAGTTTTTTGGACAAAAAGAAGGAAATATTTTTGTTGTAGTTCTTTCTTTTGTACTGGAAGAAGAAAAGGCAGTTAACATCTTAGCAGAGGTTTGGAATATTAGAAGTAATTCCAGCAGAGATTAGTGAGCAAAGTGCAACTGAGGAAGATGTTCAAGGAAACAAATACATGCAATTTATTTCATGGTTCCACAGTTTACAGAGAGAGGGAGAATGCAAAGATATAAACTACTGCTTTGCTTACAAAGCTCCACCATTAATGAGAAATAAAGTACAAGGGCTATTTTTCTGTTAAGGAATCACTTTCCTCCCACATTTTTCCCCCATTAAACGAGTTTTTTTTTATCTGAGCAATGATCACCAAATGGAAATTCTTACTCTTATTCTGGTTTAGGGTACTTCAATCCATTGGGCTTTCTAAAGATGTGCTTCAGGAGAGAAATGTGTGGAACTTGTTTAGACTTCAGGAGTTTGAAAGAGGAAGAAAAGTAGGTTTTAAAAAGGTTGTACTTTTCAGCAACCCCATACAGACACAAAACTTGATTTAGCTTTTCCAGTAATAAAGGCAGCAGGAAATTTGTTGCCAACTGGCCTCTTTCCTCTTCCTGGATTACACAGTTTACGCCAGCCTGCAGCTTTTCTTCAGCATTGAAATCAATGTTTCATGCCTCACAGTTAAATGGATGTGTGTTTGCAGCAGAAGCTGCCACATTTGTCCTACCTTGATTTTACAAGAACAGATAAAAATCACTAGCAAGATGCAGCATTACAGACTTTTATGACTACACCACAGTACAAACTTGACAACATTGTCTTGGTTGTTATTAAAGCTGTTGAGATTACATTATCACAGGTACTCCAGCTCAGGCTACAATCCTGTCTTAATTCTGCTGTATAGATACAGACTCCTCCATACGGTGATAGGTCTTTGAGATGTATTCAGATGTTCCGTCCCATGACAGATCTCTTAATGTATGCCTATCTGTTAATATCTTTTGCTAATAGACAATTTCAAAACATGCACTGCACTTTGGGGTATTGATTGGCTAATTCTTCAGCAGAATATAGCTGAGATATCCAAATCTCTTAATTAATGACTATGGACTTTAATATTGCATCAAACTTAGTTGCACATCTGGCACATTATCTAAGTAATGCCCACTTATAAGAGCTCTGCTTTCAAATCTGTCACGATGCTTTTCAAAGGCAAGATCTGAACATAAGCAGGGACACCAGATGTCACCCGCCATTGCTGCCTTGGAAAGTGTCAAGTCTTTAATTTTGTGTAACTGATAAAGGAGGGACAGAATTTAGGCCCTACTGTCTGCTTTATAAACACAGAACGAGGGATTAGGTGATGAAATTATATGTATAAAACCGTATGCAACACAATTATTGATTTACCATGTATTAAATGTACAGGCCTGGTGTTTCAGACCCTAGTTCTGAAAGGAACGTCCCTACATATACATTGTTTAAACTTCAAGAGACTCAGTTTTCTTCCCAAGCAAAATAACGGATTCCACCTAAGCATTACAGCTTAAAGTACTTTAATGTGATCTTGAATTTGAGTCAGTGAATTCTGGCAGATTACATACTCCTGGTGGAAATTTTACTTCTCCTGAATATGTATCCATTTTTCACAACCTGAATGTGTGATTAGTCAGTCTTTTGGGGTTATTCACATAACCACAAAAATATTTTGTATATAAATTTGATTAGCAGTTATTGAAATTTGACTTGATTTGGTTTAAGTTTTGAGAACTCAAAAGTAAACACATTTTGGGAAGGTGGGAATTCCTTTATTAACCGTTTACTTAGCATCAAATGAAAAATCAGAAATAGAAGTCCATCCTGCTGCTGGGAGTGGTATCACTAAGTGTGATTCTATGAAGACTAAGCATGAAAATCAAAAGGTTAGCAGATATAAATATAGTTAACAAATATGTTTATACCATCTCTTTCTGGATTTACTGGTATATTTTATTCAACTAGAAAATTTTAAAGGCAAATTTCAATAATGCCATAATTCTAACATGTTATGAACTGTTGCTAAAAATGCATTAGAAAATTTATTAAAAATCACTGGAAAATAGTCCCACAGAAACCACCAACTAAAGAGTTACCTAGCCGTGCTAGTCAGGCTGCAAAACTCTAATTGTGAGCAAGACCCTGAGTCACATAAGTTGGCTCATTGAAGCTAGTATACAATTCATATGAAAGATGGTTGGTGGACATGTGTTGCTGCTTCTTTCCTGTTTTCCCAGAACAGCCTTAAAGAAAGGATATCACAGCTGTTCTCCACGCCTGTGTTGGATACGCCAAGTAAGGGGTGCAGAAAAGGGTAAACAGTGAGGATAAAAGAGTACTGGAATGAGACTGTCAAACCCACACGGGTAGGTGGGGGACCCTCCATCATGGGAATGTTGCAAGAAGAGGTTGTGCAAAATTCAGTAAGGTTGTCAGCACAGTGATAATTAATCCTTGTGACTTAGTTCACTTAAGGGCAGTAGGATGAGAAGGGACTTTGCAAAGTCCCTCAGTGGCATTTATTTTTCTGTGATTGTAGGAGCTAATTTGTAGCTGACCTCATCAGATTGTTATTCTGTACAGAAGTCCAGCACGCACAGAAGATACACCCTGCTGATTAGAGGTATTATTGTTAATGAGCCATTGCCTTTCATCTGTTAATTACTAAATCCAGCTCAACTGTGGAGCATTAATAATTCGTTTAGGTGGTAAATGCCATGGCTACAGTTGCCATGGCTTCAAAATGAAAGAAGTGTAAAGGAAGTATTCTGTGGAAAAGAAGCAATTCCCCGGAAGTAAGAAATTCCTAAAATCCCTATATGCAAAAATAAATGCATACAGAGCATTGCTTTGACTTCCAGAAAGACAATGAGGTTCTAGATTTCATATTCTTCCTCTGTCTGATAAAAAGGTATCTTTTTATTTTGTCTAATGGAGTCACTGATGAGATCATATAATTCTATGCAACTGCACTGCTTTGGTATCTGCATGTCTGACTCCCAGGGAGAGCTTTCAGAGGTGAAGAGCTGTGGTCTGTAGGAAAGCACAGCACTGCATAAAGTATTATGTGAATAGCTGCAAGTAAACCTTCTTTGAAAGCATTCATCGGACCCCTGTGCATGCTGCAGAGGAATCTTAAGAGATACTCTCAAACACCACTGGAGAAATCATGGAAGTTTATTTTCTTGCTGTTGCACAGGGACTAGCTATGAAGCTGAGCTGGCTGAACAGATGTCCGGCTTGAAAAGGAAAAGACAGCAACAATTCCAAATGACCTGCTGCACTTTGCACTTTTCAAACCCCATTCGTCCAGCAGCACAGTCCCCTCTGCTGTTAGAAAAAATGCACACCAAGTGCACTATAGAGTCATAGAATCATAGAGATCACCTAGTTCCAACCCCCCTGCTATGGGCAGGAACACCTCCCACTAAACCATGTCACCCAAGGCTATGTCCAACCTGGCCTTGAACACCTATGTACTTCCCAAATTCAAGTAGATGCTATGGTAGGAAATCCTGAAGAAAAGCAGAAGGGAAGAGAATATTCTTCTTGAGGTGGAAGTCAGAACTTTAAAATACTAGTTCCTCTGCAGTGTGATTTTTTACCCTTTTTTTGGCCAACACTTCATCCAGAGAAATCTGATCTCAGAGTGTCTTAAACAAAGATTTACTGGCTGATAGCAGAATCTGTGGGTGTGTGAAAAGCTTGACAAAAACCTTAAGAATTTATTTATGGCTGCAAATATTACATCCATATGGGAAAGTTCATTTGTCTTGAACTTTTTTTCAGACACTGTAGAGACTGTTACTGATTTAGTAGTCTACTGGAATATAGAAAAACAGGAGAAAAGATAATTACAATAATAAGAGTGAGACATGCATACATCCATTTAAAAAAAATTAGTTACTTTCCTTTATCATGATCTTCCCCTAACCACAATTCTCTGCTCACTGGGAGATAATCACCTACACTGCCAAGCAGACTATAAATGCACCCAAAAATGTTACTGCTGTTGAGGTTAGTCTTACTGTATTGCACCCAATATTGCACTAGACATGTAAGTGTATCTGTGTACCTTAGCTGATGGTTGAAAATTGTTTTATTTCTAATGGACAGATTTAACAAGGATGGTTTTATTGATTAGCCTTTTCATTTCAGACCATTGCTATCACAGACTGAAAGCCATGCCATCAGGAGCTCCCTGATGTCACTCTGCTCTGCCTCTTCCACTTTTCAGATACAAGCAGCTTCTGAGGAATGCGTCTTGTTTCTCACCCTAGATTAAAAAGTGGCACTACAACAGTACAGCAGTAAGCTGTACTACTACAACAATACAGCACTAAGCTATCCTGCAGCTGAGGAGTACATGAGCTAATTAAACTTCACACCATCTATGCGAAGTAGGCAGTTAATTACCATCATCTTTATTTCAGTAGATGAGAAAAAGTGAAACATGAGAAAATGAGAGCATGCAGCAAGGCCTAGCTCAAGAGCCCCCCTTGCTCATCTCCAGCATTATTACTGCATTTTGAGGTGCAGTTCTGCATTGCAATTGTTGGCTGCCCAGTAGGTAGAGACAGTGTGCAGAGCTGCATGGAAAACTGTACCTCAGTTACTGAGCTCCTGCATCTTAATCCACTGGTGAGAACCACCATGGCAATAAGGAAAGCCATACATGAGCCATAGGGGATGCCCGGCCTTTTTTTCTGGAGATTGTCCCTACATAAAGCATACTGATAACAGGTTATAGACAATGTGGTCCATATCTAGCCAATTAAGCGCCCAATTTGTTCTTCTCCCCTCATTGATAGTCAGCAAAGAATTCAGCAAACCCAGAGGATACAACATGGCTGAGACCTGAGTTGCCACATATTAATAAAAGAAATTATATCTTTCTGCAAGTAGGCTGACTCCTAGTTAAAGAATTTACTGACCCTAAGTTTAGCTCTTTAATATATCTCCCCTACTACTTGCCAAATATGTTCAGTTCACATTGGCATCTGCATTCGCACAAATAGTCGTTAAGAAACAGTAATGTGTAGTAATCTTTTTACCATAGACTTTTTAAATCCTTCATTCCCACAAGTTCCTGGAAGACCAACGCTGTAAAGTTAGGATATGTTTCTTGAAAGATTAAAGGATTTGAAACATTAAAATATGACACATAGTACACTATGTAAACCAGACTAGAAATTGCTGCAGAAGTTTTTATTCTGTCTTGTGCAATAAAGCATTACAGAAAGAAAAAGTTCCCAGAAAAATGAAATAATGGGATAGTAATATAATCTGTGGGGTTTGTGCCTTTCATAAGTTGTTTTTAATGCACCAGACCATGAGGTCATTTTTTCTGATGCACTAAAGATGATTTTACAAAATTAGTGGAGTGTTATTAAACAAGCACCTAAATAAAAGGACGATTCTGTCATCCACTCCTATGGAGAAAAAAAACAAAGTAAAATATATGTTTCTCCTTTACAAATTTCCTCTTGGACTGTCCAGTGGAAATCCAGTAGAAGCTGAATATGTGTCGCAACTTATTTGGTTCAGCACCCGAACTGAAAAGTTGAGGAAGCAAAATAAAAATCTGGAGGAAGAAAGTGTCACAAAATGAATAAACTGTGTTTGGATAGAACAAAACATTCAGGTGGGAGGGATAGGTTTCTTTTAATTTCCAGATACTGCAGCCATTTTTGTTTTATTTGATTTTAGGTTTGTTGTTTTTTTTTTTAAGTAAAGAAAATAAAAAAAAAGATGGTGTGCATGATAATCTGGTCTGTGGAGCCTTTCAAATAAACCCATAGAGATGAGGCAGTAGTTGTTACTTCTTTCTGGAGTAAGCTGTTTACAGCACTCATCTGGGCCCAACTCCCTCTTGCCATGCAACTTGGAAGAAAAAGTTGAGCTCAGGTTTCCCTCCTCTAGACTCCCAGCCTATGGAGTCTTGCTTCTTTCCAGGGAATATTTCTTTATAACAATTTGATTTCAAATTGGAACAAGTCCAACAGAGAGAAAGAATAGAGATGCAATGCATGACTGCTCAGTGGGAAAAGTCTCCTTAGACAGCAGATATCCAAACTCCCTTTCAGAATTAGATAGGGATGGGCTTTCAGGTCTTCAGCAGGTTGGGCTGGTGCCCTAATCATCAGGATTATGAAAGCTAGAGTTCCTTCAGCAAATATTCTTTTTTAATCCAGCTCAAAAAATTGAAACATTGTGTTTGGAAAGTGCTGAAACCAATCTTTTTGACATTGCCAACACTTTTTTGTTTTGTTTTGTTGGTTTTTTTTTTGTTTTGTTTTTTTTTTCTTTGCTTGCTTTTCTTCCACAGAGCTGTTCTTTCAATTTGACCTGTATTTTCCGCTGGTTTCAAGTTGAATTTTGAAAGTTTTCAAGTTATAAATCACTTCCTAGAAGCAGAAAGTGTCTAGCTGAGGTCAGCGCTGGTCTCAGAGTACCTCCACCTCTCAGCTCAAACACCCTCTGCTCCTTTATTCCCCATGCCAATCTCCTACTCTGTTAGAGCTACAGATCCGTGACATCTTTCAGTAGCTTACACTGTCAGAAACTTGATTTTTATCTCACAGCGAGAGGTTAAAGAAAATTAGTCTGAAGCTGATAACTTCTTGGCAAATTTCCCATGAAGTGATATAAGAGCTTGCATACATATTCTTGAGCTCACTGTTTACAAACTCCCTTAATTCTCAATCTGAATCCATTTCTTGAAGTGAGCAAAGAAGGTTGCTCTGCTACCAAAGCCCTGCAGGATCTGTAATATCAGAAGAAATCTCTGAGGCTGAGGCAATACTCAGTCAGGGTCTGCTGCCAGGGAAAGGGAAGGCACAACATCCAGACCTTCAGAGAGGGTCCTGTAGGAAAGACTCAACCCTATCAAATGAACATTAGTAAGAGGAATTTCTGCTCAACTCCTTTCAGTACTTCTCCCCTGCTTTTTTTCAGTTTGCAATTTCCTGTTTGTTCCTCTTTTTTGACCCATGACATGGATATCAATGTGCATTATGATGGGAACATCAAAGGCATGGAAGTGGCTTCACACTCTTGAGGCTGCAGCTGATGATGGGATTGTATTTGTGTTAGCTGATTCCAAGTCTGCAACACTATCTGGGCAAAACATTTAGCCACCTGCAACAGTTTAATGTTGAGCACAGTTAAAAGGCTTTGACAGCCTGTGGCTTTGATACAGCTCAGCTCCAACAAAGGAATAACAATATACGAGTTCCAGCAAGGGAATTATTTATTCTTATGGGTAAGTGTCATGGGTTCAGCAGCAGCAGTCATTTTTCTCTTTTTTGTAGTAGCTGGTGTAGCACTGTGTTTTGGATTTTCAGCTTGGGAACAGTGCTGATAACACCAGTGTTTATAGTTATGGCTTAGAATGTTTAGGCTGGCCAAGGACTTTCTGAGCTTCATGCTCTGCCAGGGAGGAGGGGAGCCAGGAGGAAGCCAAAGAGGTATTCCATACCACAACACGTCATGTCCAGGATATAGAAACGGAGAGCAGAGACCCGAAGGGTGGTGCTGCGGGGTGGTGGTGGTGGTGTGTGTGCACGGCGTGTTCAGGACTTGGTATGAGGTGATGGGGTGCACTGTGTAGTCGATCTTGGTGTCAGGTGATGGGGGGGCACTGCATGGCATGGCTAGGTATCAGGTGAAGATCTGTTGTGTTCTCTTTCCTTGTATTTTCTCTTGTATTATTACTGGTGGTAGCAGTAGTGATTTATGTTATACCTTAGTTACTAAACTGTTCTTATCTCAACCTGTGGGAGTTGCATTCTTTTGATTTTCCTCCCTATCCCCCAGGACTGGGGAAGAAAGAGAGGGGAGTGAGTGAGAGAGCAAAACTGCATGGCTTAGAGGCTTAAACCATGACAACCCTCTGCAGCTGTTTGCTATCATAATAACATAGAACCGGCTGTGTTGAGTTGGAGCAAAACCCAGCTTGCTCAGCAGCCTGCCTCTGACCCAAGTCAATATCCAGCACCTCAGGGAAGGAGGATGAGGACATAGAAAACACTGAGTTGATACAGTCCTCAAGCACCCTTCTGGCCTGCAATGACATGCAGCCTTGAGACTTCCTGAAACATGAGGTGTCTTTGTATTTATTATCCTCTGAGGATTTTTCCCTGTGCACTTTGCAGGCTGTGATTTGGTCTCTTCTTATTTTATCCAGTTGTGTTATTCTATCCAGTCAGTCAGGTTCATCTGGCCATGTTTAATTTGTGAAGAATAACTGATACGATGATGTGAATATAAAAACTGGATCCTAAAGCATAAAAGATGAGGTGCAGAATCATTAAGCTGAGTGCTCTGCAGAATGTATTCAGGGTAGATTGACAAGGACTTTCTTTTTTGATCTAATGATATTGAGGATTTAATGGGCACTACTTGAAGACAGAGTTTATTCTTCCATGCTATTGATGCCCTTATAATTTGTGAGTGGCAGACTAAAATGGGTCATAAAGGACTGTGGAAGGGCCATCAATAACCAAATAAGAAAAATAACATGCATCCTGTAAACACAGGCAGTGATAAGTGCTGATGAATGAGCTGTAGGAAGGTAATGGCATGTTTTAAGCAGTTGACAAAAGAGCAGGAAGGGAAAATCGTGGCTGTGGCTTGTGTTGAGGACCATTCCTCAAAGCCTCTGTACGAATTTGCAGTTTAAGTCCCCTGAAATGATGCAGCATATGCCATGGGTCCTCTCTCCTCAGCCAAACTAGGAAGCTGCGGAGGAAATTGCAAGGACCTGTGAGCTATGCCAGTTAGTAGCCAGCAGCACCAATGCTTGGCCTGGAGACTGTCTGTCATATTGACTTAAGACAGGACTTTAATTAAGACCTGCTTGAGTCAATGTAGCTGAAACAGGTAAAACTGGCATTTTGTGGTGTAATCTCTAGGATCAGCTTGGTGCTCCCAGTGAAGAGAAAGAAATGTATTTGAAAAACTTGGAGAGTATGGACGCTGGGGTGTGCATGGGTGAACTTGCCATCTGTTCAGCTCCTTGTAAAGGGGTGGCGTTCAGCTTGCATGGAACCACCTGGTTCACCTAAATTTATTCTTGCTCAGGAATAACTAGACACTGAGGGCCTTGTGAATTTAGCTGTGATTGGATCACACACAAAATATTTGGATGTTTAGCTGCACTTTTCATGCAAGTCCACAAACAGGCAGATTAAATTTCCCTCATCCCTCTGAGATGGCTAGGCATTGCTGGCTTCACTTTGTGCAGAGGGACATCAAAGCTGCAGAGAGCTCAGATGGTGTGCTGAAAATCATGGCATGAAGCAGTGGCAGGGTTAAGACTATTACCTGATATTCAACTCTGCAGTGACTAAGCACATTGGTTAGAAAATGTTACCTGAATATGCAGTGATTGAAATGGTGCATTTATTAGGGCATTTTCTGCAACTAGAACTAGAACTATTGATTCCATTTCTTCATAAATACTCTTCCTTTTTCTTTGTTCCTCCACACTAGACCTCTGACTTGGATTGAAGAAAGGGGACCAGGGATGAGACGTGAAAAGAAAATCAACTTCTGTTTCACAAGTGGTTGCCTGGAGAACCTCCCTCAAGCCCCGAGGTCTGCTGTGGGCCTTTTCATGCAGGATCAGAACCTTTTTGCCAAAAAACTGCTGGGCCAGGTATCCAAGGAAGAGCTGGCTGCTGAGAAGTGGCGAATTTTGCGGTGTCTTGACCTTGCCGAGGAGATCCAACAGCACTGTGAAGAGCCAGAGAAAATCCGTTCCTGAGACTGCTCTTAGGGAAGGAGGAACATGGCAGATGGGAAAGCTGTAGGGCTAGAGCTCACTGTTGCCATCAGGCAGTTGCTATTTCTGTTTCATTACCTTCTTTTCTGCCCAGCTGTGATTCTGAGACTCTCTGGGTGGGCTGGAGAGTCTGGGCTGTACCCTGTGCCTTCTGGTTGCGCCAACACAAAGCGACGTTACCTTGCTCCAATGCATTGCTGTCCTTCCAGGCAGGTAGGAACCTAGCAGCAACAAGCTTTCTTGTGACTTGGCTGGAAATGTCCCTGAGAGCAGGCACTGGAGGACTTCAAACACTAGATATGATTTTCCCTCCTGAGTTCTCCTCCTCCCCCCTGACATGTCTTACAGTGAGGTATGTCTCATTTAGCAGTATTCATGTAGTATCACCTAGAAAGAATTATTAGCTTGAATGATGTTCTAGGTGAGTTTTACACCTCTTTACCTGATCTGCAGAACTTGGGCTACCACAGCCCTCACCTTTTCTTCCAGATACCCTCCATTGCTCTATGTGCTTGCTCTAGTTAGTTGTTGTACCTGTTTAAGGGGGTTTGTTGGTGTTTTTGTTGTTTGGGTGGTTTTTTTCTTTCACATTGGAAATCATCTACTTTCAAATAAAATCAAACCAGAACAGAAGAAATATCTTGTCTTTTGATAGATGTCATGTTGAGTTCACTCAATTTCAGTGGTGCCCTGTGCCAACATAGAAATCTTTTCCCAGCAGAATGGAGAACAGTGCAGAAATGAGAACAGTACATTAACCTAATGCATCACATGGCTGCTTTCTTCTGAATTTAAATACTTTTCTGGAAGCAGCGTATTACTGTCCTTCATTTGTGTTCTGTATCTAATTCAGCATTTAAATGGATGATTGCAAGAAATAACACACATCCAACTTTTAAGGAAAAAGATAACTATTGCGCTCCTGGAAACAGTGAAATTACTTAGAAATAGTGATAAAATTAGAGTAGGACTATAGAAAATGGAACGATTTGCAAATAGAGCCATACAGTTATGTTGTGGCTTAACCCTAGCTGGCAACTAAGCCCCACGCAGCTGTTTGCATTCCCCCCGGTGGAATGGAGGAGATAATCAGAAGGGTAAAAGTGAGAAAACTTGTGGGTTGGCATGAAGACAGTCTAATAAGTGAAGCAAAACAAGAGATTGATTCACCCCTTCCTATGGTCAGCAGGTGCTTGGACATCTTCAGGAGAGCAAGGCTTTGTCACATATAACCGTTACTTGGGAAGACAAAACACCATCACTCCAAACATCCACCTCTTCCTTCTTCTTCCCCCACCTTTTATTGCTGAGTGTGACATCTTATGGACTGGGATATCTCTTGGGTCAGTTGGGATCTGCTGACCCAGCTGTGCCCCCTCCCAACTCCTCCTGCACCCCCAGCTCACTCACTTGGTGGGGTGTGTGAGAAGCAGAAAGAGCCTCAAGTTGTGTGTAGGTGCTGCTCACCAATGACAAAAACATCCCTGGGTTATCAACGATGTGTCCAGCACAAATCCAAAACACAAATCCATACCAGTTACTAGGAAGAAAATTACCCCAGTGAGACCCAGGACAGGTTATGGCATATGACACCTGTGGGGTATTGTGTAGTAGTCCCAAGGTCACATTTGAAGACATTATCACTTCCCTAAAGAAGCATTTTAGTTTTAGGAGAAGCCTAAACAGTGCACAGAACTAACAGTTTCTTTGTTTGCCTTTTACTTTCTAATTACAACATCTGCTGGTGCTCTATTAATATAGCAGCAGACTTCAGCCTGTGCAGTTGTTCTTTCAAATTGAGAGCCACCATTTCTCTTTCATGTTATCACTTGGGCAATTTTTGACTTAGGGCACATAGATGTTGTGAATGCCTACAGAATTACAGCCAGTCAGTACTGATGGGGAAGAAAGTTTTCCTTTGGGTAAATGGCGTTCATTCAGAAGTTGAGTCACTTACAAGCATAGAAGGAAAGATTGTTATTTTCCCCAATCAGATTTAGGAGCAGCTGGAACCTGATATGTGAATGGATTCAGCATGTGCAATTCATTTAAAGCTACTCCTGTGTTAAATCAGTGAAAACTCTCCTATTGACTTCAATGAGTTGGAATACGTGGCTTGGCAGCAGATCTGTGCAGGCAAGTCATGCGCTTGCCTACCCAAATGGACACCTGATCGAGCATTCACAGACTTCTTTACCAATGTGATAGGCCTTGCCTGGGTAGATCTGATGCTGTATGAAGGGGAAAAAAGTGGGTTTGTGGTAAAATGGGATTGGAATTTCTAATCCCATTTCATTCCAATCCCAGATTGGAATGAAATTAGTTATCTGCTGTGTGTGTGTTTATCTGCTGTGTATGACAGCACGAGAGGACCTGTTCCTTGACAAACTCTTCAGCTGTGAATATAGGGTGAATACCACTTGTTTACACACTAATTCACAACAGGTAGCTAGGGAGGGAGGGCAAAGAGAAAAGACACTCCTCATCTACAGACATCAAAATTAGCCATCACATTTCCCTGGGTGCAATCTGCATCAGTGGCAAGAGCAGTATTCCTCTAAGGAATGAAGAATAAATTCACGGGTATGCTGCAGAGCAGCAGTGTAACATTGTGCAGTGAATCACTCTCTGGAGAAGCTTGTTTCTATAGAGTGCCTGGGGAAATTAGCTGTTTAATTGGAGGTAGGGAAGGCAGATGTCTAGAGCTGTATAGCCCCCGCTCTCCTCCACCCCCTCCCCTTCCTCCCAGCTAACCTGCTTGCATACTGCTCTGCCCTACTCCTGGGAGCCTGTGGCATTCAAATGGCTTTTCCTTCAGCCCTTTGAGTGTGCTAGGTGCTGTCGTGGTTTGCATACAAGACCTCCTGGATGTCAAGCTTCAAATACATATTGTTTAACCAGATGTTGAACTCGCCAATAAAATATTGGAGCGCTTAATCATTCCTTTTAGTTCCCATTGTCTTTCATTTGCAGTTCCTATTGCCTGTGCTGAAATGATTCTGTCTCAACTGGTTTTCCACTCCCATTCTTTCACTCTTCAAGCCTTGTGAAATCTTGCCAGCGACTACAGGCTGTTATCCTGTCCTAGAGCCCTCAGCTGTCTCCCTCTCCTATTTCAAAGTTTTCAATACAAGTGTGGTGGCATTTGTGACCTTATCTCAACTCATACAAAATTTCTGCCCTTCCGTTCTGCTCTGTCTCCTTCCCAGGAGTACTGGCAAGTCTAAATCTTGGCTGTTTAAATGCTTACAATTTTCCAACTGGTGTGTGTGAGCAGCCTTTTTGAACCTGCCAAGTACAGTCTGAAACAGGTATTGAAATGGGTTTTCTTTTGGTGTTAGTAAACTGCTTTATCATAGAACAAAGACTAGCAGAGGTGTTTTTCAGACAGTATTTGGCATAGCCTGAACCTAGCCAGTTTTGGAGAGGCAGAGGAATGAAAGGTAAGTATAAAGTGTGACATGGGCAAGGTTAGTATATCATATTCTTTGGAGATAGCTGCTTTTCTGCTGGAAATCACCCTACTCCTGTGGGATGCTGTAGGAAGTCCATTGCTGTACACTTGATCAACTCTGCTTGGTGCTATGGAGTTGTTACGGGAAGTGCCCTAATGCAAAATGCTCTTACATAAAGGAGGGGTGCTCAGTTTGCTGACCCAGGCTGAAGACTGCCAGATGAAAGGCATGGAGTCATTAACTGCAACGTGCTAGCTGGAACCTGGAAGAGGTGGTTTTGTCCAAAGGCCCTTTGAGGGGGCTAGAAATCAGGGGAATGGAACATTTCCAAGGGGGAAAGAAAGTAACTGCTGGCATGAGGACTTGCAAAACTGTGTGGGAAGCTCGAGCTCAGAGGGAAGGAGATGGATGTGTTTTACCTGAAAGCCTGTTGTGTGGGGGCTGGGAATGGGATCTGATTTAACTGTGTGATTACTCAGGACTGTCAGGATCAGTATGGGAGCATGGGAGGTGGGATAAAGGTGAAGAAGACCCGAGGGTGCCACAGAGCTGCTCGAGTTGACATTATTGATGGGGAGGACATCACTGGAGACCACAGCGCTGGTTAGGAGGGCACAGAAGAACATTCTTTTTCACCTGTGATGGTACCTTTCTTATGTGCCAAGCTGCAGGGACGGATTCCAGTTTTCCAGGCAAGCATTCCCATGCACTGGCTTTCAGCATGTCCAGGTGCCTGGCACAAATTTCCCCATCTCTACATCTTTTTCTCTGGAGGCAATAGAAGTATCCCAAGTACACCAGTCCCCAGTACTTCACTGTTTGATTCAGGGAAACAAGGAACAACATGGTAGGGTCACCCAAGCCATGCAAAAGCAGGAAGCATGGGGAATATTTTGTCTTGGTTTGGAAATTGTTAATACACACTTTTAGATACATACATTACTATGTATTTAATTATGACTAAAGACGTATTTCCTCTGAACAGTACATTTCCACTCTGCAAATTAACTGTGGCTTCAAGGTTTTCTAAGTTTCCTGCCTTTCTGCTTCAAGTCTGTTCCTTTCAGCCACACTTCTGCCTCTTTTCACACCATATTCTGGGTGTTTCCCTCCTGGTCAATCACTGCCAGACATCACCCCATGGATTGCATCCATCTGTGCCCCAACATGGGCCAGCTGTGCCAGAGACCTCTTTTCCTGCAAAGGCCCAGTAAATAGGAGAGGGTTTGGGAGGTAAAGGAAATGTTTGTCACCTCTTCAGTCTGCCCAGCCCGCACAGGCAATGCTTGGGTGCTTTTCTCTGACCCCTTGTTTGGGGAGGAGTGTTTCTTGTGCCAAAGCTATGCTGAAGGCAAAGGCAGCACATCACCAAGCTGCCTCAGTGCCTTTGTTTACCAACAGCAAGACCCTTTCTTCCAAACCTGAGAAGGCCAATGTGCGAGGTGGGGAGACGAGGTGAAGACAAGGTGAGAGATGGGGGATTTTGTCAGCTTTTTCTGTTCTCTCTCCTTGTTCTTTCTTTGTTGCTCACAGACCTAGCACAGAAAGCAAGTCCTTTGGGTCTGTAGGCTTGAGCTGGCTGGTGCTATGCAATGCCTTCGAGATGTTTTGTAAGGGGATGTGTTAGAGGCAGGAGTGGTGCGGGTTTACCTGTAGTTCCTCATACTTGTGGTTTTGAGTTGGGTTGAAAAAAGAAGCCTGAGCTGTAATCACTTGATGTTGGAGGAGTGCCAGAGTTCTGAAGGAAGGCTTAGTGCAGGGGCTGACATTAGGATCTTTGGGATATTCATTTATGAGCACAGTTTTCCTGAGAAGGGGTGGCAGAAGGACAGGGAAAACTGGAGAATCACCTAAATGGAAAAAGAAGGAAAACAAAACAAAGGAATAGAAGAACTACAGCTATAAACCATATATCCAAATGTAACAGCAACTCGGATGGAATTTTTCTCCAAAGAGATGTTTCTGACTTGAAGCACCACTCTAATTGTGAACTCTGGCACTCAGGTGAGGTCTGTGGAAAAGCTGGTTCTGAAAACAGAAGTCCAGAAAGACATTACATTGATTCCTAAACCTCCAGGTGGTTCTATGTCTGTTTTTTTAACAAAACCCCCTTTAACAGACAAAAAAACCTATCAGAGAGTTCACATTTACAGTATTACTTGAAATACAAGTCTGCCATTGATTTGACCCCCGGGGAGGCAGCAGTTTGCTGTGTTTCGCTAGAAGGTTCAGCTAGGACAAGGATTCATTTGATTATTTATTAATGCTTATTTCTGACACAGGAAAAACACAGTTATTCTGGGATGGAAGAGAATGGGCAGAACGGATGTCTCTTCCTCCTGTGGGAAAAGGAGGAGATCTGAAAATTAGCTGCTTCCAAATTGGGAGCTGGCTCCTCTCCCCAGGGAGATACTTCTCCATCAGCATTGGTACGCTGAATCAGAGAAACTGGAAGAGCTTGTGGCTGGGGAGAGATTACAACAGCAGGGAGCAGCAAGATGGGGACTGAGCAAAGTTACAGCCTCCAGCAGCAGAGATTAGAGAAGCATTAATTTCCCCTTGAAACATGGTCCTTGTGACCAATATCACTGGCATGTCACCAGAAATCTTTAGCAAGAAGAGCACTTTCCAAAGCTAGGTAAACCTAGATGGTGCCAAGTTATTTTTCTTGTGTTGAGATGTGTCCAATGTTACTAAATCCTTCTTGCCTCCTGAGCTGTACCATTTTGACCTTAGGCAGCAGTGGACTTTGAGGTATGGTAGCCCTGTTTTTTACCCACCACCTTGATGTGAGTTTACTATATTGACCTTATTGGGAATGCAGCCGACAGACTGATCTTCCATCCTCAGAGACACAAATATGGTTCATCTTGACCCTGACTGATTGTAAATGTGGCATCTCAGAACTGCAGGCAAAACAAGGATATAATGGATTGCCAAATTCAATGTGTTCCATTTGTTGCATGATAAGAAAATTCTTCTTGCAGTATGGCAAGCTTCCCCTGCAGTATCTGTAGGTCTGAAATTATTGATCCTATTTCAACTTCTATGCAAATGCAAAAATCATCCTGTGTTTTGGCCAGTAATTGCTAGTGTTAAGTGCTTTGGGCACCAGGCTGTGCTCTGTCACTTCAAACAGGTAATACCTGTATTTGTACACACACAGAGCACAGCTGGATTAAACCTCTGTGTTGAATGGAACAAGTTATGAATGCTATTAGATCAGTAAAAAGGAGTAGTCTGTTTTAATCCCCTGAATTAGGGTTATTTTAACCAATTTTTTTGAGTTGTGAATTATGTTTCTTTTGAATATAGATGGCAAGCCCTCCAAACATCCTTCATAGTTTAACTTAGCATACTGTCTCATCTTGTTGGTGTCTTTCTGCTTGTTATCTTTGTGCTACCATGAAATCTACTCAATCTGTGCAAGTTCCTTTGTAACTGATGTAGCAATATGCAAGTTTAAGTAGAACTGATTTTAGGAACGCACTTGGAGTGGCTGAAGCACAAAGTTTACAGATTGCCTGTAGAGGGATCAAACAAAACACTTGTATGTTTTAATAGTGTTGAATATTTTGTGGTTTCTAAACCAAAAGGAAAAGGGCTGCCAAATGCTTTGTTGAGCTGACATTACCACTGTAATGCCTACTTACGATTGTGCCTTACAGCTTGCTGTTGGTGTCAGAAGAGCAAATGCCCTGGTATGGTGGCTTGTTTGTTAAATAAACTGTCCTAAAGTTGGTAGGGATAAAATGGAGGCACAGAAACAGTGACTCACTTATCATTTGAGAAGCCTTTGTCAGCATCCTTTTGAGACTGATGAAGTAGATGCTTCTCAATGTGAGCTACTAAATGTCCTGTCTGGCCTTGCACTTGCAGTAGACTTAAAGAACTTTGAGGGAGAAGAGATATGAGTGAGATGGTTGGGTAGGAATGTAAAGTATTGTCATGGGATCAGCAGCAGCAGTCATTTTTGCTCCTTCTTGGTAGCTGGTGCAGTGCTGTGGTTTGGATTTTGGGCCTGGGAACAGCACTGATAACACCAGTGTTTTCAGTTACTGCTTGGTAATGTTTTGTCTGATCAAGGATTTCCTGCGCCTCATGCTCTACCAGTGAGGAGGAGAAGCTGGGAGGAAGCAGAGGCAGGACACCTGACCCAAACTGACCAAAGAGGTATTCCATACCACAGCATATCATGCCCAGGATGTAAAGATGGAGAGCAGAGACCTGGAAGGGTGGGGGTGCACTGCTTGGTCGGGCTGAGTATAGGTGGTGAGTTGTTTATTCTTTCCTTGCATTTGCCTTGTCATTATTATTGGTGGTAGCAGTAGTGATTTGTGTTATACCTTAGTTACTAAACTGTTCTTATGTCAACCTGTGGGAATTGCATTCTTTCGATCCTCCTTCCTATTCCCCCAGGACTGAGGGAAGAAAGAGGGGGGAGTGAGTGAGTGAACTGCTTGAGGGCCTTAAACCACAACAAGTATTCAGGTAATTAATAATAAGGCAATTTTAGGTTGAAGACACGAAGCTGGAATGGTTTACACAAATGGTTGTATAGCAGTCAGGTAAAAATGGGGAAGAATATGTGTCTTGGTGAAGAAAAGAGGTTGGGAAGAGGCATATTTGTGGTTCTCAAAAGACGATCTTTTTATATGGAGAGAGAGTTGCAGAAAGAATGGAAAAATGCAATGGTCTTGGAAGCGCTAATGATGGAATTTTGAGGAATTAAAATAATACAAGGAAAGGAGGAAGTTGCTTACAGCTCTGAGGCAAGAAGGGCTTGCAGAACAGCAGCACTAAATATAGTGTGGCAGCAGAGACAGGATCATCCAGGGAGCAGAATGGGAGGAGCAAAGCCTGAGAAGGGTAATAAACCAGGCATAAAAAGAAGAGCAAAGTAGCAGAGTTTGGAGGAAGATGGGTTTTATGGGGAGATGACAAGATACACTCCTTCTCAATAGCACTTAATTCTGTCCTATTTATACCTATTTTTCTTGTCATCTTCTATGTCTCCACTTTCGCCATTTCATCCATCTATCCAACCATTCACCTGTCCAAAAACCCATGCATCAGAAAGAAGCTGAGAAGCCACCTTCCCTGTGTCATGATGACCTCTGGTTGAATTCAGCAGATATTTTAGGCAGAGGCTTAGTTACAGGATTGACTTTTGGTAAATTGTATATGAAGCGCTCTGCTTTCCTATTGACCATAGTGTATGGTTTACTTCCTAGCAAGTGTCTCTACTTGCCCCTTCACTCGAGAGAGGTGTTTCTGTTCCAAACAATGATGGATCCTTGAATTATTTTTGTTATCAGCTCTTTATAGCCTTTGCAAACAGCTGGAAATCCTTCTGTGTTGGGGGAAACCTCATAGGTCATTGGGAAATGCAATAAAAGAGGCCATTTGTGTACAAGGATCAATAAATCTGAATGCAGTTGCAGTGAGTGAGAGAAAACTGTGTCATGAAAGAAGGGGGAAAGGCTAAAGTGGCCCACTGAGACTACTACTTACACTGGAACCACTTACTCTAGCTTTTGATAGAAAAGCCTGTGCAATACGAAGTAATAATACCTGAGCAAAATTAATGGGATCTGTTGTGACACAGAAAGAGTTACAAAGAAACTTGGAAGTTGGTACTGTAGATGCATGAAGGGATTTTGAAGTTAGTGAGATTCAAGCAGGTCAATAATCTGATGATCCCAGAGGGGCAAATCATATGATCTGGGTTGGAAAAGACCTTAAGGTCATCCAGTTCCAGCTCCCCTGCCATGGGCAGGCATGCGTCACACTAGGCCATATTGCCCAAGGCTCTATCCAACCTGGCCTTGAACACTGCCAGGGATGGAGCATTTACCACTTCTTTGGGCTACCTGTTTCAGTGCTATTTGCAGCCAGTTTGCACAGTGGGCTCTTGCTGATCTTGAAAATGTGAATTTGAGTTGTTGGGAGCAGTAGGGATGAGGTACAGGATCCTCAGTGTTCTGGGAAGGTGCACAGTTGTTTTTGCAGCACCTGGCGTTGAATCCCTCAAAAAAGTGGTTATACAAATGATTGTATTTGAAGCAGGCGCTGGAAATCTCTAAGTATTTAGTGTGTGTATGTTTTGGTGTGGTGGGTTTGTTTGGTTTGGTTTTAACAACTGCATATTGACAAGGATAGAGCACAGCAGTGGTTATTCAGGGTTTGACAGACACCAGCTACAGCTATAGCAGAGCCAAATGAGACCTTGAGGGAGGATGTAAAAAGTTCAACCTACAGATAAAGAGATGAAGGTGAAAATCAGAAGCTCCAGCAGAAAATCACAGAACTGAAAGCTGACTCATGCTGCAGCTTCTGAATGCTGTGACATATCAAGAAGCGGGTGGGTAATTTGGTAGTTACTGGAGAGTATGTGGAGGATGGAAAGGACATAGAAGCTGCTACAATGGAAGTGCTAGCAGTTAAAGGTGTTCAGCTGGGAAACGGGTTTATCCAGAGATACCTCCTTAGGTAGCGGGCTAGAACTCCCATCATTATTTTCCTATTCTCCTGGTAAAATTAGAGTGGGAGAAAAGGGACTATATAGGGAAGGAACAGGTACTGCACTGGGATGAGGCCCAGGAGTGTTTCAGCACAGTGCAGAGAACAAACTGAGTTTCTAACTTCATTGGGGGTAGGTTTCAAGTCAGATAATTGAAAATAATTAATTGTAGCCAACCTTGCATCCAGAATCCACTAACGCAGGAATGAACTTGTAACATCACAGTGGAAGTCCTGCAGATACTCTGAAACAGAGGCAGCTCCCAAGAAATGATGGAGAAAAATGCAGTAGTGTCCCCCTCAGTAACACCAAAGAAGGACCTCAGGATGCTGCTGAGCTTGGTGGAGGATGAAATCCTGTAGGAAGGCAATGTAGGTGATTCTGCCTGATCTCCCTCCAGAAACAGGGACAAATGCAGAGTTTTTAAACCTTTGCATGAGCTTTTTATCCCGGGATGTCCCAGTGGGATCAAATATAAAATATAATGGCTAAAGCTGTTCAGGGAATGCAGAGCAAGTGCCATTTTTCATCAAAGAAAGGAATAAACCAGAAGTCACTCTGCATGTAGAGGGGGGACAAAGCAAGTTGAAGTATTACTTTATTAAATTATTTATTAAGCAGGTTTTAATCAAATCCTGAAAACCGGTTCATTCATTATTTACCAATATGGGTTTTTGTACAGTTGAGAAAGCTTCACGGGAGTTAAAACATTGGGAACTTAAACATTAGAAATCAGTCAATGCATTACACCCAGGGAAACCCTTTAGGTTTCCACAGGGAAAAGCCTTTGCAGTCTTTGTACTATTTCTTAGAGCAAGAATCTTTGCAAGATGAAGTGGTTCCTGTAATGTCTGATGCCTACAAAGAAGAAAAACAGGTAACAGATGGAAAAATACTTGCATGCTCTTAAAGTTAAGATCAGAAAGGAAATAAAATGGTCTCCCCACACCTAAGCCTAATGAAAAATAAGAAGAAGCCATCTGCCACCACCCTGAGGCTGAGCCAGGCTCAGAATAGGTGTTCGTAAGTCAAACGAAATGGGAAATGAAATTGGTGAATGAAATGTCTTTACAGCAGCACAGATGTGTATGAAATGTCTGGCTCTGACACATTCGCGTAGTGTTTCTGTGGGCTCCAAACAGGGGAACACAGGATTGCTAGTTTCACTGTGATATTATGGATATCTAACATCTAGAACTATCGGCATGCATTTTTTTGATGCTAGTTGACCAAATTGTGAGTGTTAACATGGAATGTGCTCAAAAAGGGATGGCAACAGCTATTGTATCCTGTTCTCAAGGTTGGGTAAGTGCATGCAGTGGTAATTGTGTCCCTTCGCAGCCATCCTACTCCAGCTCTTAAGTCCATCCACAGCTGAGCCGGAAAAGTATCTGGCTTTGATCTCCTCTCAGTCTGCTCCAGGCATGACAGAAGAGCACCCACCCTCCTCAATGCCCTGAAGCAACAGCAACTTGATCTAGAAGTTTTCTTCCAGATGACAAATGTTGACTGAATGTAGCAGTGGGATGCGGCAATTGAATAATTTGTAAGCAATTGGGAGCATCAGAACATGTTTAATAATGTGCAGTTTTGCAGATGATGTATAATGTGAAAACCTGACAAACTTCAAGTTGCCACGACAGCATTGTCACAAAGGCTCTGTACACTTTTGTATGGAAATGGTGACAGAAGTGATGCAGGAGGTTTAAGTAATCAGTAGATGAGATGGTACTGAGGGCAGGGAGGGAATTTGTCATTCCAAAAGTGAAAATGCTACAAAATGGAGAGAGAGATTTGGGATGGTGGGGAGGATGGCAGCCTGGGGCCTCTGTGGGCTGGAGGGACTGGTGGGAGGAGAAGCAGCAAGGAAGGGTCCAGGAGCAGAGGTTATTGGTGGACATTAATAGTTCTCAGTGGGAGGACATAGAAAAAGCTGTTCAGAATGCAGGTGGTAAGACATCCAGTTAAGAAGCATAAAATTAACTGTTATGAGCATTGGGTGACAGGCCAATACATTAAAAACTGGTTCCTGTGTATTATACAGCACCTTACTTAGCACCAGGCTTACAAGCAGAAGGTACAGAAGCCCAACATGGGGATGGAGAAGGAAGAAAGTATTTGAGTCCATAAACCACAAGATGCTGGAACAAGGCAAAATAATAAGTGTGAACTGATGGAGGAAAAAGGAGCCCTCATATATGGGCAGGAATGCACAGTGGATGCCCTGAATATCTTGCATTCACAGTGAGGTAGCACCTGGAGACACTGCTTTGAAGTGCATTGCTGTCAAGTGGCTTACCTTAGGAGAAGAGCCCCTGGACCATACTTTGCAGCCAAGGCAACTGGTGCTGGCAGGGTGATGCCTGGACTGCGAAGGTTGAGAAGGCAAGAAGCAGGTAATCTGTGGTGTAGAGCATGTCCAGTGTGTGGCAGAAGCCCGTTGACATGACTGGTAGGGGCTTTATTTCACAATGGAACGAGTAACGCAAGCAGGAGACACCAAGTTCTTGATCACAAGTCTCATATCATTCAGCTGTTGACCTTTGGCTAGTGCTCCTCTGGAAGCTGTGGGTCAGCAGAACTAAATCCTCCTTCATCTCTGGACAGATGTGAAGAGCTGATGAGCAGAATGAGTTGGTAGCCTAAGGAATCTATGTCTCTGTAGAGATGTAGATTTGCTAGGAAATTCTGCTTGATTAGAGCTGCCCCATTTGTGATCTGAGCATCTTCTGTGTACAGCAATTTATTGAGCTTTTCCTAATAATGACATTATAATACTACTGGTTATTGTCATGCACAAAGCTGAAGGCTGCAAAAGAAGCTTGAAGAAATATATGGAAAGCATAGATCTTGAATCCCTGGGAAGGATTTGGAAATTCCAAACTACAATTATTACGAGAGCTTGTTGGACAGTTATGAAAAAAACATGAATGAATATTAGCAAAGTTTCAGAAGAGTGATGTATAAAGTGGACCATAGACGTGAGGATGCAGAAAAGTTTGAAAGGAAAAGGAACATTTGGAAAGTTAGCTGAAATTGATGTGAACTAGCAAGGATTTCTCATTAACAAAAAAGAGTGGGAAATTAGGGAAATGAAAGATTTAAAGAAAACAGATATTGTTAATGTAATGAAGGTCTGGTATGTCAATGAGGTATTGATCCCAGAGGGAGCCCACAGAGGATTCTGCTCCTGCTTGTACTTGTGTGTTACTTTACATATTCAATTAAAACGTTACCCTGAACTCATTGATGTGGTGAACTTCCACTAAAAAACCTGTCCCTTGTTGCTCTTGAAATAGCAGCCTACAGCCTTACCAAAGCAGAGTTTACTCAGGCCAAATTTATCCTCCAGTTGCTGCTGGCTGTTTCACCTCCAAAGCAGCCCAGTGAGCGGGTAGCTGCTTGTTATCCCTTATCACGCTCCTGTCCTGTAACTGCAGCTTCTACACCCAACTATGCAAACCCTTAGTGCATGAGGACAGTGCTATGAAAAGCGTAACTTGGAGAGTGTTTGAAAAGTGATTTCTCTAGGGAGACTTTATCAGCCTTGGGTCTTGTCCGTGCTTGTCTGTCTTGAAGGTTGTTAACCCTGTTGCAAGGGAAGAGCGTGCCTCAAGATAACCCCTTTGCTCCTCTGGGACAAGCGGAAGCTGCCTGGTGATTCCTTAGTGGTTCATCCATCAATGGGAAAAACATGACCTGGTCAGTAAAAGAAGCTGACCAATGCTCTGTAGGGTCTGTTTGTACACTAGTGGCTACTAATAAAGGAACCGAGGCAAATTTAACTGTTCAGGGTACATTTTTCACCCTGGCAGCAGCATGGACTTAGTTGTTCTTCCCAGGTTTGTGGCCCTGAGAAAGAAATAAAGATCAGCCTGATTTAGTGCTACGTGTACGAAGACTCTCCCTGGAGCCTTGCAGCATCTTAACAGATGGAGACGGGGCAGAGATTCATACTGTGATGCTTATCTATTATTAATGCAGCTTTTCCTGAGACAGGGGAAAAAAATATGTGTTTGTAGGAAACCTTTTCCCCTTTCCTGGAATGGAAAAAGAACGACATCTGGACATCTCTTATTCAGCTGCACTTGGGATGCGTGTTTTCCCCAGACATGCATTTTTGAATCTCATGACGATCTGGCTGCTTAGAAGTAGCTCTGATAGGCAGTTTCTTTTCCCCACAGAAAGCAGCTTGAAGAAACCAGCAGTTTTGTTGTATGGCAGTGCCCTGTTCCTTTCTTGATCTCAAAACAAGCCCTTCTGCTCTCATTTATCTACCCCAAATATATACAAAAGCATAGAAAACTTGACCAGAGGCAGTTCCTGCTCAACAGGTGGGATAAGAGGCTATAAGACAGGGGTGTGAAGTATTAGGAGGAAGATTTAAACAGGCAAGGGATCAAAATTATGACGTTTATTTCTCAATTCCTCTTTTACTGAGAGGCAGGAAAAAGGAGCATTTCTGGAGGAGCCACTGTGAATTCTCCCTTCCACGCATCAGTCCCTGTGAAAAATACGGAGATGTCCTTTTTGGCTCTTTTCCTGAGGCAAGTATCCCTCCTTCTGACTGGTATTCTGCAACAGTGAGGTTTAAAATAAGCCAGAGAGCCAAAGGCCTGGAGTCAGGGGAGTCTGGAAGAGTTAGGGAATAGGGAATGAAGCACTCAACAGAGAGGCTGCATATAAGGGAAAGATCAAATGAAAGGCAGACCTGGATTTTTTTTTTGTTGTTTTTCACCCTTGGGGCCTAATTCATCAGCTTGGTCCCCTGTAGAAATAAAGTGATTAATCAGGATGATTAAAGGTATCTATCAGTACCCATGGAGCACAAATCCTGGACTGGTGACAGTGCCAGCAGGTTGACTGGGCAATGACCAGTTAGTTTACCAGCCTCCACAATTTCTGGCTTGCGGAATGGTTTCATTTTGGCAGTCAATGCCAAGAGACCTGGCAGGACTCAGGGAACATAAAAATGCCCTTTAGTCATGATTCTTCCCCATGGCCTTGTGCTGTACATCCTCTGTTGAGACGCTAGGCCAGCATGGCCCTGAATGTGCTCTTAAGCCTGCAGGAATAGAGATCCTGATGCATTAAACCCAAAACCAAACTAATTTTATGGGTGGCAGATGACAGTTCTGGAGTTGGCATGTAGGAAAAGAAAGGTGCTGCAGTGTGGGAGCCCAGCTGGCTCCTCTCTGCAGCCTGTAGTTGAGATTGATGGAAATCTTTTCATTAGTGCTAAAAGCTCTGGGGACCAGTTCTGCTCAGTTAGTTTCAGCTGGACATGTTGCACACACACAGAGCAGACTGTACCCTGGACTGGTGATCACACACTACTTATATGGCCCTCTTGCCCCATTTTGATCTTTCCAGAAGGAAGGGAAAGGTGAGGGAATTTGAAGAACTGCACAATACAAGAAAATCAGCAGCTTCCTCTTCCCTGTTATATTCAAGTTTTCACAAGTCTATTTTCTGCTTCTTTTTAATACTTGCCAGTAATATAGCTCAGGAAGGATGACTGCTGAACTGAGGTCTCCTTCCTGCTCCCTCCTCCCTTACCTTCTGGTGTCTCCAATTCCCCTGCTACTCCCAGTACCCATGGCTCTTCCATTGCTTCTCTCATCCCCTTTTGTCACTGCTGCATTGTGCCACTTATTGATGCAAGCTAGAGAGAAACAACATGTTCGGAAGAAGAGAAGGTGCCTTTGCTTTCCCAGGCTTGTCACGCCTGCAGCTCAGTGTCTACTCTCTGAAAGGATGGATAAGAGGAAGGATAAGATGACTGAGACATCCCAGCAAAGAACAGAATCAGTCCTTCATCTCATTGGCATGTGGCACTGCGGGAAATACGTGAGTAATTAGAGAAAACCAAGTCTTTCAACTTGCTTTGCACATAGAGTCTATGACAAACTCTTGATTGCAGAATCAAATTGCATTTTTTATATTACTGCTTATTTGTTTTGTCAGGTTTGGTTTTGAAGATTGCTGAATAGGGTGTGCTGTGCATTTGTGTTAAATGACTGAAATGAGCATGTCCCCTAGATCCCATCAGTTACAGTGTCTTGGCTCTGAGGGTTATCTGTACCCTCCAGAGATACCCAAACTAATGTGGTTTCCTTCTGGCATATGGATTACCTTGAGTGCTGAGAAAATTTTGTAGGGTGTGAAAAATAAATATAAGATGGTAAAACCACTCAAATCAAGTCCCCGTTTGTCCTAATCTTATGCACACATGTAGACCTGTCTCTGTGTGTTGCACTGATCCAGAACACCAGCCTGGATAACATGGTATCATAAACATGGCCCACAGCCCTCCATGTACCTCCAAAGGTGCCAGGCAGGGTAGGGCTGATCATAGTGGATTTCTCTCTGTGTCTGTCTGGGTGACAGATAAAGCCCAAAACTTCAACCCTCAGCTGAGTAAGGTGTTATTTGGACAGTTTTGTATCAGCATGTGAAGCCTTTTTTATTCTGTGCAGCTAGAGACTGGTTCTCTCTGTCTTAGCCTGTGCCCTTTCCTGGTATAAATTAAGGTGATCCTGGACCCTTTACAGTGGTGAGGTGTGTAATCTCACAGGTTTTAAATGAAACACACTTAACCCTATCAGCTGGGTAGCTCTTACTCTCAGTTATTGAGGGCTCTGGATGCAAACAGAATAACTGAGATGAGGGAAGACATGCATAATGCATACCATAAATGATTTAGGTCTGAAGAACAGATCTGCTGTGTTAATCTTTGAAGAACACGTAAGGAGATCCCTGTTGAGACCGGGGGAAGGTTGAGAGAGCAGCAGGCTTGCTGGGGCCTGACCTAGCTCTGCATCAGGTCTCTTCGGGACACTGTACCATAGCTGCAGGCAGTTGGAGAGAACTGGTTGATGCACCAGTCAGAAAGAAACACCTGACGGTCCGGAACAGACTGTGAGGACAAAGGATGAAGTGAGAAAAAGCCAATAGCATACCAATTATTCTTCCTCCTACCATGCCCTGCAGTATCTCATTGTAATTGCTTATCCTATGGGAAAATTGTATTATCTTATGGGTGTGCAGCATCCTGAAACCTCAGGGTATTGATGACAAACAGCATCCATGTAGAAGTAAGTGGCTTTGCAAAGAGGAACAATACCTGCCTTGTGCCTACCCTGAGCAACACAGGCTTTGTCAGAAAGCCTGGCATTCTTCCATGCTCGGCAGCCTGTAATCCTTTTACAATCATTTCCTTCTCCTTTCTGGGATATGAATATAAATGACATTTCTTGCTCCAGGGCGTTTGGAGAGGCTCCATAGAGATTCAACACACAAATGCATTGTAAACAATATGTCTGCCAAAGCTCACATGTGGATATTGCTCTTGATGGCACCTGGCTTTCCTCTGGGTCATGTTAGGAGCGTTGACACAGGAGTAGTGCGTGTCCCAGAGCAAGCTGAGCACCATGCTGCAGAACAGCCTGGCAGTTCATGCGACAGCACTCTTACAAACTTCAGTGGCTTCTAACAGCCACCACAAAAGAAACCCAAAATATTCCCCAGAGGTTTTTCAATCATGTTTTTGGAAATCACTAATGCCTTTATTAGCTTTTAACAAGTACCAGTTTTGCTTCCTTTTAACACAAGCCTGAGGCTGAAACCAGCTAAAAGCAACAGAAGTCTTTTAAGGACCTCCTGAATTGTTTCCATCAGATTTAAGAACAAGCAAACAAACAAAATAGTATTGAAGCCTAAGAAAAGGAAAGCTGTGAGAATCAGAACTTACTTTATGGCATATCCTGTGAGTATTCTTGACAGGGATAATAAAAGGAGAAAATAAAATACTACCTCATCTGGTCAATGCAAGATGTTTAAACTACAGTACTTTTCTCTTTCAGACACTATCATCTCTTTCAGCCAATTATCTTCCTTTACTTTCACAGCTGATTTCCTTAGCTAAGCTGTTGTTTGGATGCTTTCATGTAACAACAAACCAGAGATATTCCAATACAGTAAATTGTTGTAGAGCAAGATTATACATATAGGGCGATAGGTAACTGAGCAACTTCTGAACTTCCCATCTTCAATAAATACTCTGTGCTGAGTTGAAGATGTCATTATTGGCTGGATAATTGCCTGGAGTCAAATACAGGTTGCTCTGTGAGCAGCAGAGCTAATGAAGCTTGCTTTGCCACATTGTTTGTGCTTTTTGTCCCTTAATTCCCTTTTCCGCATGGAAAACCTGTTGTAAAATGCTTCTTACAGGAGAGACCAAGTGTGCTGTTATCTGCAGTATCTCTCTAGCTCCTTGTTTTTCCCCAAAAACTTGTAGGACTTTGGATAGGAGTCTGCAATGATTGTGATGTCTTCTCCTATCCAAATGTGAGTGAAACAGGTCAGTGGCCTCCAAAAGCATTAGGGTTACCAGGAGCCACTGAGCAGCGGCTCATGCCCAGACAATCATGTTCCTCATCAAATTAGTGCCACTTTTTGTGAAGAGTATTAGCCTGACACCATCTGAGATGAGATGCAGTTAGGCAGAGAGCTGGGTAAGCCCTGATGCATGCACCAATGAGCCATGAGAGAAGCTTCCTCAGCAATCCTTGTTATGGTGGAAATCTAGGAGAAAACGTGGGCTTCTCAAAGGAAGTTGCCAACTGGAAAAGAATAGCAACCAAGTGGGATAAACATTTGTGCTTGTGTGAGAAGAATATGTTAAGATTTGGATTGGGTACATAGCTGGTAGACTGCAGTGGAGTGTGCTTATTGTCACTGGAACAGGTATCCATCTCAAAGACAGTGCCTCCTGCCCAACAGGGCTGAGCTGAAGAGGCAACACATGATTGACATTCCTCAGTGTAGCTACCAGTACAGTGCCATGAGTGCTGCTTCATGTGAAAAAGCTACATCTATGCTTAGATAGATTGCTGGGTCCAAAGCTTGGAAGCCAGTTACAGCAGCCACTACAGGGGAAGAAGGTGCTGGGATGCAAAAGCACCAGTGTCACAGTCGCTGGAGTTGTCCCTGGGTTGTCACTTTCCTGCTGCATTGAAAATAACAAGACTGGTTATTTATGATCCAAATAACAAGTGTAGGCTTTCATTAATAACAGCAAGGATGACATACTCGATAGCTCAGATTTAATACAGAAGTAGAACTATGTGCAGGATTAAAGCTGCTCTCATAGTTTTTGGCAGATGTGAAATTTCAGTATTAAGAAGATCAGAGTTTTAAATTAATCTAAAAACACAAGCAATATGTTGATTTTGTGAAAAAATGCCAACTGGCTGGAAATAACAAAAATACACCTACCACCAGAAGCACTTAGTGTGGGGAAGCATAAGCAGCTGCCCTCTCAGTTCTTCTTTTTGTGAATATTAAAGAGTTACTTGGAGAGATGGTGAAGCTATCAAAGCCATGTCCAGTGATAGGGCTGCTTTCTGTGGCCTCACCATGAGTAACACCAGCAGATTTTCAAGCAGGAGAAAGTGGCTGGAGGGGTGGTGTGGGGGTGTGACAATGTGCTACTTCTAGTACAAACTTCAGTAAGAAAATGAAGGATGCAGAAGATAAAGAAGCAGCTATAGGGCTTCACTAACTTATAAGGAAATAAATGTGTATAGCTTGTTTGATATAGGACAAGAGAAGGGAATTATGATCAGGGGCAGGACATGGGGGTAACATGGGGGTTCTCTCATGGGAACAGGGAAGTCCTTATCTTAGGGTTAGCGCAGCAATGCTCAGCTTCTTCAGACTGGGTTTTGGGATCTATCTGTGAAGTAGGCAGCTGAGATTTTAAATAACAGCCTGGCACCCGGGCTACAGCAAAGGGGAAGGGAATCTGGCCACAGGAGCTAAATGCCACTGCTACCACTTGGTGATATCATTTAAAGCCAGAACAGTACTTCAGCTTAGGGGGCTGACAGTGCTTTTTATAAGCAAGAATGTTAATAAGTCCCCAGGGATGCTGCGGATTGATCTCTGCAGTCCTCTCTGTTAGAGATCACCTGAGAAGTTTGAGGTGCATTGACTACATGGAAACAGAAGGCAGGAAGAGATATGATAAATTTACAGGATTCAGAAATCTATAAATTTCTCTTAAAGTTAGAATAAAAGGAAATAATTAATTCTCAGTCACTACATGGGTTTTCCTGTCTGGGAATAAATCCCAGGTCTTCCCAGCAGCCAGGACACGCAGCTGTGACACTGCCAGGGGCCAGGAGGCTGTGGAGTTGGAGATGGAAGCATGGACACTGAGCTTTGCTTGTGCTGGAAGGGGTGGGCAATGTGAATGTTCATAAACAGAAGAACACTGGGTCAGGTCTGACTTCTGTCAGGAATCAGAGCCCTGTGGTAGGAAAGACCTCTGCTAAACCTCTCCTTTGGGTAAGTTAACTCCGAGTCACACATACAACAGGTAAACCATAGGATTATATATCATGCAAGTGTGCCAGCTAAACCTTTAATGCCATCCTGGAACACAGCACAATGACAGCGATAAACAACATGTGCAGTAATCGATATACGGAAGATCTAAGCCCATATGAAATATGTTCAGGAATTAATACAGTGGTTTTGGTGTATTGTGTTGGTGAGGGGCTATCATGATTACAGACAAACAGAAAGATCTGTGTTGTTTAAATTCCCTTCTACTATTAGCTTAAACAACAAATTCATCAAAAAGCTTAAATATCTCATCTGTTATTTCTTTGCGTACTACACAGTTCCCTAAAATCCTCAAAGGTAAGTTAAGGATCTCTGAGCAGCCAGGTCACAAGGGCAAGTGGCATGTCAGCACTTCAAAACACATATATTGAAATCCACTTGATCTGCTGATGTCCTTGAAGATAGCTGGGGAAGAACTTCCCGACTTCAAGAAAACCTGAGCCCTCTCCTCCTGGGAGTCTGAAGTAATTGTTTTGGATTGGAGTTTCCTCCTTAACCAGAAAAATAATCCAAGGAAAAAGATATTTATTTAGTTGAAAGGCAGTATACAAACTCTTTGGCGCCTGCAGAGCCTTTGGTAAAGTGGTGAAAACTCCAAACAGGGACCTTCAGTTATTTTCTCTCGGTATGTATTTATGCAGTTCTTACGAACCACCACAGCAAGAGAAGCCTCAGTGCCTTGCAATAACATGTTCTCATTCTGTGGGCCAGTTGCTATATACTACTTAGAGTGACTTCAATGTAGAAATAAAATTTAGGATGCCTGTTTTTTGGTCTCGCATGTATGCTATTACATTAACCAGAATTTTCTCCTCAGAAAGAACCCTTTTCAAAGGTCTTATTTTGACCTTGAAAATAATGGGCTAGACTTAAGATAAATTTCTGCTGGAGAGGTGGGTTTAGTGCTCTTTTGGCATCAGCAAAGTGTTTAACCACGTGCCTCTGCGCAGTCACACTCAGGCCAGTGAGTGCATCTCAGTAATGTCAGAGAGAGCTTCAATAGTGGGGAACCAGATGTGGAAATGATACAGGATGTTCAGCTTGCATCTGCTAAGCTGGCACTTACAAACAAATAGAGCTTCTTGCTTGCAGAATTAAGACCCTGACAGAAACCATAATGCTCCTGTTTTACAGTGGAGCTACAACTGCATCACAGGCATGAGTTCAACAAATTCATAAACTAAAAATAAATGAATGTTGGTTTGTTGTTTTTTTTTTAAGGTGCTCCCTTTTCTGTCTTGGCCATTTTCTTTGACTCTTGCTCTATTTTTGCCTTTCCATACTTTGCAGGCACCTTCTCTGCAGTGTGTTGTCTGTCACAACCTCCAGAACAGATTTCATCAGTGCCCTTCCTTTTCTCTATTTTAGATAATAAAAGAATTCTATTTCACATAGTGTTCCCATTTGAGACCTGCAGTAGAAAGCAGATATGACAAGCTACTCAAGCCACAGGGAACATACTGTTCAGAGCCCATGACCATCTTGTGCTACCATGCAGGAGACACACACCACGTTCTCTAAAGGTGTTTTATTTTGTGTATCATTCTTACTTGGCTACAGTATGCTATTTTGAAATCATTTCAGGCTCTTCCTTGCTGATATGAGCACTATATAACAGCAGCAAAAGTATTCTTCAACTATATAGAAACTATCAAAGGTTACAAATAATGGTAGATCTCTGCCCACAAATGTAAATTCAGATCTTAACCATTCAAATGCTTTGGTTCATCTCATTAAAAATACTCATCACACTAGTCTGAAATTTATCAAAGAAAGGTTTTCCTACTCCTCTGCATGTTTTAATTCAAGATGTGGGCTCAAATATATTTTTTCATTAATTACAAAAGAGAATTTCTTCCTACCTTATGGTTCTACTCTGTATAGCATAGCAAATTAGCAGCCAACGCAGGATGAAAGTAAGCTCCTCTATGCACAAGTTTATCTGGAGGCAGAGTCTGATCTGCTACAGATTGACATGAGAATCACCAAGAGATGGGTCTGCTCTTGCATCACAGACTATGTTTGTTATGCTGGCACCCAAAGGAAACATGTTAGATGTAAATGGAGATGGTTAACTGAGAAATTGCGAACATAAGAAACATGGAATTTCATGCCACCATTTATGCAATTATTTATCAAAATATATTTGTTCTTTATGGTTCCTTAAGGACAATACAACATTTTGTATTAAACTATTTAGCTGGAAATCCTATGGAAGAGATTTTCCAAGTGTTCGGATTGGTTGGCATCGGTCCTTCTGAAGTTAAAGCTGGCAGGTTGAGGAAGCTGTTTGGGCTGCTCCTGTGACCTTTAAAAAAGTTCATCCTGCATAACATGCTGCCCTCAACAACACAGCCAGTTCCTGTTAAAGAGCTTTGTGTCAGGTGATGCTTTTTTCCTTGATAATGAGCCTGAGCTCTCATGGGTAGTAGTAGGGTTTTTGTGTTAAAGAAACTAAGTGTTTGTGTCTGAGTTTTACTAACAATTGACATGGCCTTAAAGGATACAGAGAAAGCAACCTGCTGCGCATCTGGAAAAGCAAGTATATCCTATTTGTGACTGAAAACAAGTATTGCTTTGGTAGACATAGTTTTGAATTCTTCAGGAATAGCCTGTGTTGTTTAGTTTCAATGAGGCCTGTCTGTTTTCCAGAATGCTGGACCAAGTGGGATGTGTAAGTGGTGGTGTCAGCAGATCCTCCAGCTCAGTGCAGGACTTTGTCTTGCCATTGTGGTGGTAATGGTTTGAGAATTCTGCTTTTTCCTGTTTGACAGTCAATGTATTGATGGGTAGGTAATGACTGGGTTTACAGCAAGCTTCTTATAATGCAGATGTGTATTTGCATGGTAAGAAAGTGTGGGAGCCTTGCTATGGGAACCCTGGAGGGGGTTACTTCAGTCTCTTCTGATCATGGTTTGCAGGACACTCAATGCTGTGATCTGCATGCAAAATGTAGTCTATGTGAGGAAAAGCTCAGCCAAGCTTTTTTCCATATGGGGTGCAGTCAGTATAGAAACTGAAGGCCTTACTCTACCTGCTTTTATTGAGTAAAAAACATTATCAAAAAGAGAAAGCATTGCTTGAAAGGCTGAAATACCTATATGATTATCCCACCTAGGCATAATGAAATAATAATGGTGCTTAGAAATAATTTCTTTTTTAATGCAAGCAAAGCATTTGACAATTTCCTTGGAGCTTATTATATTATACAAACACTTAGGAAATTGTCAAAAAGAATACAAAGAGTGTACAGGGGATAAGAAAATGCACGGGTAATGTAGGTAGGGCTCTTATTGCAGTGGGAGCAACGGGAAGGATAGGAGGTGATGTGGGAACATTTGATATCTGGGGTCAGAGAGAGACAGATACAGATTGTGGTGGATTGATTAGATGTTGTGGGAGTGGACCTGGCATGCAGGTGGAAGAAACCCCTCCTATGGAAGATGCAGCCAGAGAAAGAACTGCTAGATGGCTGTGGAGTGGAAAATACAGGTTTCTCATGCTAAAGACATGTCTTCCTCAAGAACAGTGAGTTTGGTGAGGAAGGAAGTATAAGGATGTATTTTTTCAATGTGCTTGCTACAGCTTTTAATGGAGCAACCTAGGATCAGCGTCACAAACTTCATGAATCAGGAATTTGTTCTGATAAGCTTACCAAACTGCTTGCTGATCCCTTTGTTTTTAGAAGGAAGAGGGATAGTATACCTATAGATCATTAACATGAGGATTCAAAGCATGGTAATAGTAATGGAGGCAGATATAGGAGCAGCAAAGCTCTTGGTTTTCAAGGGTCTAGGAGGCAGCGGACAAGAAAAATGCCCTAGGTCAACCTTAAGGCAAACAAGCATGACTTTACAACATCACAGCAAAAGCAAAGCTGAAGCAGCCCTTCTGTTAGGGTAATTTACCCAGAGGTATTTAAAGGTAATGGTAATTAGGTGGAAATTGCATCCAAACATGCTGGATGTGAGGAATATTTAAAGGAAAAATGCTGAGCTGTATTTAGCACAGTCACACAGTGATGAACTCACTTCTGAGTTCCTCAAAACTAGGTCTGCGGTTTTATGTTCTGCAAAAGCCTGGCACAAAGTATTTGGATAAATTGTAAGAGCAGAGCATAACTTCATTTGTGGAATTTATGGAAAGGGCTGCACCGTTTGCAGTGCTCCAGAGAGTGATGGCAGCTTAAGGAGCTCTGGGTGCAATAAAGCCACCGTAAATCCCAGCTGAAATGAATCAATATCTTATTTCCAAACTCATTTGCAAAACTTGAATGCTGGGAGGAGCTTACTAAACTGTGCTTGCCTTGTGCATCTTAGGAGTGAGTATTTGAACTAGTGCTGAATGTTTCTAACAGTGAGTGTACATGAGAGACTATTTCAGTGTGAGCAATTACCCTACAGCATAGTCAAGTGCATTTTTTCTATATCTAAGAATAATGAATTAATGACTTCCAGGATGTGTTGCCTGGTGTTTTATGGCAAAGGAGTAGAGGGAGTAAAAAAAAGGGTAAAATAAAATAGTGGGACATGCATAAAACTGAGATGGAAATCTGTATTCTGCCTTACCCTAGGAGAGTACAAAGTAGGTGTGGACAGAAAAGGAAAATGTGATTTTTGAGGAAGCAGTGCTGATGTAGGGAAGAATAAGCAATTGTACCAGGTGGTGGTTATTGCATATTCTTTCTGGCCAGAAATGGTGCATACTATAAAGCAACCTCTCCTGTAAAATTAGTTGAAGGAATATCAGTTATGGGTTGCCAGCAAAGCTGATTTTGGATGAAGGTCCACAATATAGCTTTGAAGTGTGGCAGATACTTGTATGGCAGGAGATATTTAAATTTGCCTCACGTTGGATAACAAAGGACTCTGTACTGGCTTAGAAAAGGGCATTATGCGAAAGCAATAGGGAATCCATCAGTCCAGAGACTATTTCAGCAAAGAGATACAGTGGGAAAGGGTTTGATTTAGTGCAAGTAGACTTGGCAAAGGACTCAAGGTGAAAATAGCAAATAGCAACAAAAATGCCCCATACTCTGGATCCCCCCAGTTTTGCTGCATAGAGCAGACAGTGCTGATAGGTGAGTGAAAGGAAGGAGGGGGTAATCCAGTATGGCAGAGCAAATATTGAGATGGGTGACATATTTAGCAGTGAAGGAGAGATAACAAAGAGGCAGTTTATCTGCCTGCAGATAAAACCAAAGGATGGTTATAGAATATGCACCCTAACAGTAATGAAAAATCAGTCTCAAGCTTTCATGAGCTGCAAGAGGGAACCAGGAGGCGGTACTGGGAACTAATAAGCATGAAGAGATGAGGAGCCACGCTTGTAATGATCGCAGGAGCCAGAAAACAGGCTCGTGCTTATCACACCCCTTGGTGAAGCTCTGCAGGTTTCTACACTTGGGGCAGGAAGGGCTCTGGCTGCTAATAAATCCTCTCTGCCTTCCTAGGGAAGGCCTAACAGCATGTGGGGTGCAGATGGACAGGGAAATACAGCCAGGCAGTGCCAGGCAGAAGATGTGAGCTTGGGTTCTTCCTAAGGGTGGCTGTGGGACCCGTGTTCCCCAGAATCTGCAGCTGTGCTCACCTAATGTGGATGCAAGGAGGATTTGAACACATGCACAGAGCCTGTCTTTCACTTCAGATGCAGAATTAGATGAAGACAAGGATACTTGGGGGTAATTGCTCAACAAAGAAGCAACAACAAGCACTGGAGAGCTGTTTCTCCTCTGATCGGGTGCCCTACAGTTCTATAAAGATAACCTGTGCATGTTTTGCAAGCAGGAATGGTTTCTTGAGAGAGGATCACCAGCAAAGGCTGCAATAAGCTCAGGACTGCTTCCTCTGCCCTTGCACTTGGGCAGCAGCCCTTCTGCTGGAAGAATGATTTGCTGAGCTACTTTGCGGACTGGATTTGTGAGAATGATCTGGTTTTAACAAAAAATAGCTGAGGGGAAAAAAAGTTATTTTTAACCCAGATCAGTTCATTATTCAGGCTTAACAGGAGAGCCTTACAAAGATAGGAAGGCACAAGCGTGAGGAATGCATGCTACACAGCAGGGTATGGTTTCAGCTGCCTCAAGAGGGGCTGTGGGGCCTAGGGTTTAGCCTCTGCTTCTGGAAACCTGGCAGGTTTCACCCTAGTCCAGAGGATTTCTTCTTACTTGTCATTGTATTTGAGCTGGAAAAGGGAGCTCTTGAAGTTACTGTTAACTGTTAAAGGCTGCTGCTTTGCCAGGAAGAGCATCCCTACTTTTACTTTTTACTTTAAAGATGCCTAGGTTGGGAAAAGGCAAAAATATTCCCCTTTTTAATTCATCCCACTCCATTGTGTTTTAAATCACAGTTCCCCTGTGCCCAGCTTAGAAATTCCAAGGAGTGTAGTGAGGGCCAGATTCAAAGGAGAAGGTGATGGTCACATCTGGCCTCCTGTGCTCTGGCTGGCTGCCTGGAGAAGGCTGGGCTTGAGGCTTAAAGGGTGGGCAATAGAAAGAAAACGGGCAAAAATAAAAGCTTGGCTTTTAAGTTAATAATAATACTATTTCTTTATAACTGTTGGTGTCACATTTATGCGAAGTCCATCCTTTGTAGCAGTGAAGTGGCCAACTAAGAGATGGTGCCCAGCTTGGTAAAGAAAAGAGAACATTATGGGTGTGCTACCACCAAGGTATTAGGTGAGGCACATCTTGACAAAATCTAGCCATCCTCCTGCTATGGATGCCTCATGTAAGCTGTGTAAGAAAGCTGCATTTCTTGCGCCTCAGCACAGTGCCTCAAGTACATAATGACTTTCTCCTCTTCTCTTGTTTTCTTTTATCTTGGGAGATTACTGAACTGAGAGTCTGTCTTCTTGTAATGAAGCCAGAGTACATTGGAATTATCTGCGGGCATCAGTTAATAAATAGCAGAATAAAAGGCAAAGAGCTGGCTGAGGGTGATAGGTGTCAGAGTTTCACAGAGCAGCAGCCCCTCTCTGCATGGGGTGGGAGCAGAAGATGAGAGCCAGGGCAGGAGAGCACATCTTGGCCATGCTCCTCATGCAATTAAACTCAATTGCCTGACTCTGTTACCTCCCCCTCCCTCAAAAAGCAGGGGTCTAAATTGCTGTCAGGCTACGGCTGCTAATGAGGCTGTGCTACGCAGTGGCATGTTTAGTGTATCCTCTGCTGTGGTGGAGGAGATTGAAGTAAGACACAGTGGGCTGCACCAGAGGGGACAACACAATCTCACAGCCTACTCTAGGAGAAAGACATCAATTCTTATTTATGACTTGAGTGGCTATAGCAAGTCATTAAGTAGTTACCACTCATCTCAGCAGGAGACAGAACCAATGTAAATGGAAGTGTTATTTACTTGCTATTCTCCTTTTATTATTATTTCATGCAGAACTTGTTGCACTGCCTATCAGTAAGGCTGCCCAATGCTTTCCTTTGGGGAAAAGCTGTTTTCACTTGCTTCTAACAATTCCTAACCGTTTGGACTGTGATTTTCCACACCAGATACCAGGTTAAGATCAAGTAGTTTTGGAAAAATTCCCAGTCATTGTGGTTTGAGGTTTTTTAGGTGTTATGTGGGGAATACACGCTATTTTGTGCACATTAAAATGTAACCTTTTTTTAGTGCTTTGAAGTGGGAAGGTATTTGCTGTCCCTGTGGTGACCTGCCAAGATCTGGCAATATTATAAACTGAGGGAAGAAAATACTGTAAGAAATCAGAACTGAGCACCACCGTCCTTCCCTGGCCAGCTCAAGGGTAACAAGATGTTGTGCTCTGAAGGTAACTGAGCAAATAATTACGTGCTGTTTGTTTGCAGAGTCTGTGGTTCTGTTTTCAGTCTGAAGCTTGCAGATTTCTGCCTTTCTACATATGTTTGTATGGCAAAAGTGAGGGCAGCTTATCAGTCCCAGCTCCTATAGCAGCAAGGAGATGTTTTCCTTTGAAACTGACCCTCTCTGTAACTCAAACCTCTATCCTTAATACAGGATTGTATTTATATATAATGGAGCTGGGGCATGAAATAAAAAATGGGAAATGCCTTTCCCTCCTCCAAGAAAACACAGAAATTACTTCAAAGTAATTGTTTCTATAACATCACGTGCTCAGGTAATCTTCTAGTTGAAATCTTCTGACATTAGTGATACAGATAAAATCTCGTGTTTTCATCTGTTTGGATCAAGGAACCTAGAAACAGTGACAGCCTATTTATTTTTACGGTTGCTGAGCTTCTATTAAGAGGTATTATGCATGGTTGATTTTTCTGCCTTTACATCTTCACATCCCCATGGTTACTGTTTGATTAAACTTTGATCAGAGAAAAGGCAAATTATGTTGTTAGTTACTTAACCCGGTATAAAAAGGGCTCTGTGGGTAAGAAAGTCAATTCTAATCCACACAGGCACAAAATCCGAAATCCTTTTTCAACTAGAATTCCCACTTATAGGCAAAAAAAATGGATTTTTTAGCAGCCTGTGTATGATACGGTCTTTTATTTTGTTCCTGGTATAAACTTGTAAGCCCTTGTTTTTTCTCATCTATTGACTAGAGCTGCCTGCTTGAATAAGAAAGAACTCTTTAAAGCTGGAAACCCACCATTATGTTCAATGTTAGTGACATTAGGCAATCAGTGCTCGGTCAGAAAATCAAAGCCACTTCCTTTTTCATTCTTTGAAAACATTCGCATATTCGCATCTTTTCAGGCTGAGCTCTAAGGGTAGGATAGTTTGGTTACCTCTTTGTGATGCTGACTAGCTTCAGTGTATTGCTAGAACAGAGAAGTGACCCACCCAGAATAGAGGATGGGAGCAGCTCTGTGCTCTCCATGCACCTATATAAAAAGTACATGGGGCATCTCGTATTGGACCAATTAATAAATGCTCAGCTTTTGCTGCTCAGAACTTGAGTATCAGCAGAGTATTTTTTCCTGATTCATGAGGAGTCAACTCAGTTTCTTGCAAGGTTTGACTGAGCAGCAGCACATATGTCCAGCAGTGCAAAGTACATGGTTGGGGAGAGACATCTGGGGAGCTTGTGCTGTGGTGGGACCCGTTTGGGTGTGTGACTGTGTGTGGCCCTGGCACAGGTTGCCCAAAGGAGTGGTAAATGCTCCATCCCTGGCAGTGTTCAAGGCCAGGTTAAATAGAGCTTGGGTGACATGGTTGAGTGTGAGGTGTCCCTGCCCATGGCAGAGGGCTGGAACTGAATGATCTTAAGGCTCTTTCCAAACCAAACTATTCTGTGATTCTATGATTCTATATTGCAGTGTGACATGGCCAGCTTGACTCTGCACAGGGATGAGTGGGTCAGGATTAGGCCAGCCTGATCCTTAGTGTACTGGACCAGGGAGTGACAGAGGGGTTGTAGCATAGTTTAGCTGGCAAATGTAGCTAGAAACAGGCTGTATCACTCAGCTTGGGAGTCTTGACAAGCCTAGTTTTAGGAACATGTAATATTCATCACAGTGCTTGCACTGGCAAGAGAAGAGGAAACTCCTGTGAAAGCAAGGGACCCCATAATGGTCGATGTTGTAAGCATGGGACTGTGCCAAGCTGGGTGGAAAAGAGGGATTCTCGTGTTTCATGGTGCTTGAAGTGGTTAGAAAGAAGTGTTAAGTTTGGCTTAAACCAGGAAGCTGCTAGTCAGAAAAAGCAGAGAAGCAACTGTGGTAAATTCTACTACTGTGACAAAATTAGTCACAGTCAGGAGAATCGTTTAAAATATAAAATAATCCTGGAATAAGCATCACAAGGGAACAAGTCCTGCAAATGACATGGAAAATGGGACAGAGAGACAAAGTAGCGTTTTGCTTAAGCTGAGGCAGCTAACAAACTTGATAGCAACGTGGCTAGCCCCTGAAAACATGAAATGTGGAGGAGTCTTGAACTCTAATATGCATAGATTAATGTGATAATACTAAGAGACTGATAAATGAACTTCCTATTCATCTGCAAGGGGAAAGAGTGACTGGGGATTTTACATCCCCTTAAAAAGGAGGAAATTGCACTAGTGCTGTAGACCTGTGTCAAGAGAGCATGAACATTTGATAGACAGTTGATCATTAAAAGTGAAAGATGTATGAGATAGGAATGCACTTGAGAAAGACAGCTTGTGGCAAGTTATGATAGCTCCTTTCTTATACAAATCAGGAAACAAATGCCTTATTCATTTTCACATAACAAGCAGAGGTTCAATAATCATCTGTTCCAACAATAGGAGACAAAAATACTTTGGGTGTGTTTCAGATGAAGGATAGTTGGAAGTTGCCATGAGTTTAAATGCAAGAAAGTTGTTAAGATGTGATTTCTACGTGGATAGGTGACCCTCAGTCGTTTTCCTTTGCCCCTCTGCCCTGTTCAGCTATGGATCATCACCCAGGGATGATGGACAATGACATTAACTGCTTAAGGACCAACTTGTGGAGCGACTCAAAAAAAACAATCGGGCAGGGGTCAAGCCCTCTGGCACTTTCAAACCACCAGTATTACAACACATGGGAAATGGTATCCAGTTGTCCACATAACGAATTCCTCTCCATGCAACTGGATGTAGGGCACTAGGAGGAAGAAAAATATTGCAGCCTTTAAAAGGGGGAAAGTCCCCATCCAGAGGCAGTTTTGGGTTAACTCCAGAATAAAACTGAAGTGAATGAAACTTCATAATGCTCCAGCTAAGGACAGAAATGTGTCATACCAGCTCTGTCACCAAGGCATCAACAGAAACTCACAGAGCAGTGAACTGAAAGCTATTTAGAAGTAGCCACAGTAGCTCTTCTTATGTGCCCCAAACACACAGCCTATAGTATGTAACACTAGAGTCAGTATTTAAGACTCTGGAGCTGCTAAACCCTTAAAGTCCTCTTTCTCCTCTCTCTATAGCTGAGAGCACAAACTTGCTGCACCAACAAAAATGCTGCTCAGTCAGGAGTGTGTCAGACAGATGCCTGGATGATCTGTATACCTGCTCACCACTTCTGCTGGTCATTAGGAACTGAAAGAGAAAGAATGAGGTTTAATTTTAGAAACTTCTTTAATCTTAGTATTTGGAATGTACGTAACTGCACTAGGTGTCATGCACTTCATCTGGTAAGAATCCAAAACTGCTGTTGAATGCATATGCTTATTTCTTGTTGGCCAGACTAAAAGGTATCTTAGGCAAGTTGTACCCTTCCTTTCACAGCATTGCTGGGAGACAGAATAAATGCTTGACAACTGAGAGGCACACAGTAAATGATTGTCAAATAAAAAGTAAAAATAAAAGCCATGAGAGTTCTTGGCACTTCTTATTCTCTACTACAATGGCTTGATAGTTATGTGCATCTGGAACCATACAATATGCACATTCAGATTGCACTTACAGGGGCTACTCTTGGCTTTCTGGAGCATGGCTGCCTCCTACTTGGTTGTTCCTCCACCTTTCTCCGTCTTCTGAGGAGATTTCTGCAAGTTCCTCCACTTTTCTCTGCCACCTCACAATTCATCTGTGCTTTGACGCTTCACTTGGTCTCTTCTTTCTTCCAACACCCAGAAAAGTGTTTGGCTCTTCCTCTAAGATCCAAGCTCAACACTTGGAAGGGTCTTCTAAAAACCCAAGAATGGTCCTTAAAAGGAATTTGCCAACAGCTCTACAGCAGAACCAAGAATCTTTCTTTCTACTTACCCTAGCACATGCTACAGCTGGGAGTAGGAATATTTACGAATGGTAAATAATGTAAAGGTATTATTCTGAAAATAGAATTGCAGATGTGAGACCTGTAACAGTAAAAGTTTTCTATCACACACAATTGGTAAAGAGGGAATTTCCACCATCAGAAATGCAAAACTGCGCAAACTGGGTCAATTCCCCAGATACTCATAGCAGATGCACGCAGGGCTCAGATCTTATCACAACAGCTTTACCAATATAGCAAAACTGATGTGATGGTTTATGAAAACGGGGAACGCAGAATTCAACAGAGCAAAAAACCCCACCTTGAGACTGTTCCCATTTTAGCCAACCCATGTTTCCAACCTCGGGGGGAAGATTTAAGAGAGAGAAGAAAAAAAAGTGCTTATCATTGTAGAAAGTCTTGATGCAAGAGCACAATTACTACCCGGGAAGGGAAAAAGTTTCAGCCTCCTGCTGAATGCAGGATGCAGCTCAGGGTGAAAGGAGTCATGATAACAATAAATTCTTTCACTGAACCACAAAGGAACCCTAGAAAGGCATCTCTCCTCAGTTATCTGAGGAAGGTTACATGCAACTGCTGCATTATTGTAGCCTACTGGGCAGTCATAGTGCAAGCACATGCTGGACTGTGGACAACAGCCCATTAGTCCTCACCTTGGCTGAAATGCAGGCTTGCAAAATGCAAAATAAAGTTGTAGAATATTTGGTTTGGAAGACAGTTTGGATTTGAGATGACTTTCCTAACAGGAAAATATAGAGTAATGAGCTTGAACAGAGTTTTAAAACTGCTAATTTTTCTTTGGCTTTCAACAGAATTTGATTAGTGGAAAGATGTCATTTGGTAATTTTATGGTTGAAGTGAATGAGATTCTTGAGATAGCAAAACCGCAGGCTTGCTGACTCAGGAGATCTCTTTTAGGTTAATGGATATAGCCTGAACATATTGATAAGCCATGACATATAAACAGATTAATGACTTCTGGCTGATGTGTGAAGCCATGCTAAACCTGGCCGTGAGTTGTCTTGAAAGCTCTGTTATTTGGGTGGATGGTGCTCCGTGAAACCTGTAAGGACTGCTAGCAGGCCTGTTGATGTCTAAAATGTGGGAGCTGCAGCTTAATCAGCATCTTTTGGGGTTAATATGGGGTGTTGCATGGAGAGGTGGCAAAGGGAGATCTTTGATACAAAGGCCAAACTCTTTCAAGCCAAACAAGCCCCTTTATGCAGTAAAAACAATGGTGTGTGAGAGAATATGGGCATTAGGCTAAAAGCAGACTAAACCAAAGCTGCTCAGTGCTGAGGATGACTGGCTGCAGGCACTGGAGCACGAAAGGTGAGGAACACATGACCTCAAGAGGGAGCTGAGGGAGTTTCTTGGACTTGGTGTTGCTGGACTGATAATCAGTTGTGACTGAGCACACTACAGGAGGAAATTTATTCTGCTTTGCACAGGAAAGCAATCTCTGTGTACAGCACTGTAATAAGACACAACTAGAATGAGAATTCTTCTGCTTGGTGACACATAGAAACCTTATCCTTCAGGAACATCCCTGTGAGACCCTACATTCTGAGTGGCTGACCACAGCGTTCAAGTGAAATGAGGCAACAGTGTTTTCCATGCATACTTAGATCGTAAAATTGTCTCTTTTTTGACAAGTTTGTTTCCTTGCTGAAGAATTTAATGAAGATTTAAAAAGCGTAATGCATAGTGTGTGCAGCTGCCAGGACAGGCAGGGGTTTTCCCTGGGCTTCGCTCAGAGGGTCTTGACATTGCTTCTCTGAAGAGCCTGTCTCCCTTGCTGGAGCAGTACAACTGCAGGAAATGAATGGCTTACGAATGCTCACCAGGGTACCAAACATCTTTCTCATTACTTCCCTGCATACAGTCATTACAGAAAAAGAAGGATGAAAGCCCAAATGAAATGCAGAACGCCACCAGGTCAAACACCGCTGCCATCTCTTCATTCTTTCCTCTGGACCTGTCCTTTCATCTCAGCATTAAGTATCTGCTTCCTTTAAATAGTTTTTTTTATCCTGACCAGCTCTCCTAATTCACAAAGCTGCTTGAATTTGTTTATTTTTGTTGATTGCTTGCAACAGAAGGCTTTAATGTTCCATTCCTTTAACTGAGTAAGCCTTCTGCACTCTGCTCTGCTTGAAGCAGTCAGGCAATGGTCATCTGCCCTTGAAAATGCTAACTTAGCTTCTTCAGCCAGAAACAAAATAGACTCCTTGAGTTTTGGGAGTAAGAGAGGGTGAAGGACAATAGTTATTGTACATAAAACATGGTCTATAAAGGAGAGCACGTATCTTTTATCAGTAAACACAAACAGAGAGAATTCTGCTTCGTTTATCTGCACACTGAGAAAGCTGCTTGGTATTCTTCCTTTCCGACAGAAAATGACAGCGCACAAAGTGATCGCATTATTAATTCAGATGAGTAGTAGCACACATCCCTGTGCTATGTAATTATTTCACTAAAGTGAAGGATCAGTTTAAAATGTCATTAAAATCTAACCAGCAGAAAATAATATGATTCCACTGACATTTATTTAATTAAAATCTGGAAGTTAGGAATATTAAAATGTGTATTAGCTTTAGGAGATCTTTGAGGGCAGCATCACCCAGTACCTTGCTTCTACGTGTGATGCTTCTCAGGGAACCGGGGGTAGAAGAAGGGCATGAAGAGTTCTTGGGGACTCAACTCATTGCTGAGCTTTACTAGGGGTGGCTTGCATGCAGTCATCCAAAACACCCTCAAGTTAGTCAAGCAGGGCTACCAAAATAAGTATTTTCCATTCAGTCTCCAGAGCTGAAGAACAAAATTGATTCTCTGAACTGTGAGAAGCAATGGCTCTGAGCCAGAGCCCGCTGAAACCAAGACAAAGATCCCATGCTGACTTCTATAGCTTGCTGGATCTCACCCAATGAGAGTAAATGATATTTTCTTTCCTAAAGTGAGTTTTCTTTCCTGTAGCAGCTTCACACAGCATTTTCCACTGTGGCTACCTTCGCTCTGTTCTCCTACTTGCAATTTCAGACTCGTATTGTTTTGAATACTTTATAATTTTGCATTATCGGGGTAGTTTTCTCCGTGGTTTCACAGAGTGAATTGACCTAGTTAAAATTAAAGGTTGCCAGCATAAATTAGATTAGGTTGGTCTAGTGATCTGAAAAAGTACTGTAACACGCCATGTTTGTCTTTATTTCCTTCAGTAAGAATGGCTGGATGAAAAGACAGCTATTAGAGCTACTCAGTTTAAACTAATACAATTACAGGTCTGATGGTATCCAATTAGGATGCAACAAGACCAAATGATCAGTTATTTCAGCTAGATAAATAATAACTCCACTGTTTTATTTTTAACTGAGATTTCAGATTCCATTTGAAATGCGTATGAATCTACTTAGTAATGAAGTAATACCATTTACTGACAGCAAGGATATTTCTACCTTAAGACTATCAGTACTGTGAACTCTCAAGCCTGACATAAAAAGAATATCTTATCCTGAGCTTTAGAGATTGCAAGAAGCAGAGGTTTTTCTTTCCATATCATAGCACAGGCCCAAGGTCTCTCACTCATGAGAGGTATGAATATAGCAGACAGGAAGGGTGATGTATGTTACCAGCCACATCTACAACAAACATCTTGACTCTGACTCTTTCTAGGCACAGTGTAATACTTTGAGGCTGAGCTGTTGCTTGAATACTGACTGGCTCAATCTTCTTATGCTTGCCCTTAAAACTGGGTGGTTATTTTTGGACAGTGAAAAGCAGACTAATGTCTCCTTAAGAAGGGCATTTTCTCCTAACAGTCCTATTGTTCCTGTAAATAGCTCCCACCACCTCTAAAATGGACAAGAGGATAATGGACATTCATCCAAAGTAGAGTCCAGAAGCGGTTTACCTTGGGAACTGCATCTTTCTTTGCAGGTAGAATCCCTTCAGAAGGCAAAGCAATGTCTATTATTAATAATACTTAGGTAATAATTAGTAAATAATTTGTGTTGACATGGTCATTTGCTGCTGTGTATAGCTCCGCTGTGTGTATGGTAAGCTGAATTGCTGGCTCCACTGGCAACAGCTGTATTGCTTTTCGGCTTGTTGATATTCAGCTGCTTGTCACTTCACTATCAAATGCATGGGTGTGTAAAGATTGTTACACTGAACTGTAGGACTCCAACACTCCTGCTATATGTGCGAGCAATTTGTCACAATTCTGTATCACACCATAACTCTTTCTCCTCAAGCCAATTTTTAACACAGCTGCAGCCTAAAGAGACTCTCTTTTGGATCTATTTTTCAATCTGGAAACTGTTATTGTTTTAAACCTATTTTCTGCTCTTTTGTGTGCGATGCTGTTTGTTACTAAGAATTCAATTTATCTGTTTAAAAATGCACATGGGAATGAATGGTGCTTTGCACTGATTGTAGAACGGTTTTGTTAGTTCTGGGGCTATGGCTGCATTATAACTGTCATCTTAAAGGTATTGGGACACTTCAGATTTGCTGTTTTCTTCCTCCTTTGTGCAGTCAGTTACTCTTTTCAAAAGAAAGGAAGGAGAAAGGAATGGGATGATTTAGGATGGAAATACTTGGGGCAATGAACAGGGAAATGTTTTCTTTCTTTTGGAGGAACCCATCTTGTGTTTATACCATTTCTGAGTGGCTGCAGCAGTTTCTACCTCAAATATTTCACCAGTTAGTGCTCCTGGGTTATCTCTATTTGAATGCCACATAATCCTTACTATCTGAGAAGCACTAATGAGGTACTTGCCCATCTTAGTATACAGCATTGTGTAGCAGTGGTTGGTATAGAGTGCCATGAAAGATTATCAGCTTCCCTTGGTGTTTGGTAGAACTTTTTTTCCATCCCTGTATCCCAGAAGTGTTATTTAGCCCCACCACATCCTGGGCCCTGTGCTCAATAAGCAGCTTTATTTCTGCAGTTGGGCACACATTGCCTCTTCTTTGGTACCAGCAAGCTTAGAAAATCCAAACCTGCCTTCATAAAACATGAGGATACCACAGAGCATTCTCATGATGTGGTTTCTCAAGGGTGGGCTAGCTGGAAGAAGGAGCATTACAAGAAATGGGCATGGGAGCACAAATACTGACTTGAATGATTGGACTTGAAATTGACTGAGGGCAGGGTAAATGTTGCTAACATAAGGCAAGCTGTGCTAATAAAAAATCTAGCGTAGTTGAAAATGAAGCTACTTGAAAGTTATTTAACAATGCACAGCACACTGCAGTGGTTCAGAACAACCGGGAAGGAGAGTCTCTGACAATAAACACTGTGGTGGAGTTTAGGTAGGTGTGAGATGTTTGTCCACACTGAATAGCATTAGAGGCTTGTTAAGGCCAAGCAAATAATAAATCACTGGCTGCAATGGACTTTACTGTTTACTATGTCCTTACATTTAGATTTACACAGTAAACCAGACTGCCAGAATGCATCTTAACTCAGTGAACTGATACTCTTCAGCTAAAGGAGTCAGCTTGATTTAGGTGATAAGCAGTATGCACACTCAGAGAAAACCAAGGTAGTTTCCTCATGCGGGGCCTTATTGCTAGGGAGAATTCTTGTCCCTGGTCCTCAAGTTTCCTGAAGAAGGTACAGCAGATGGTTGGAGGTATTCCTTTTAAGGGTGAAAAAAGCCCACTATGCAGTATCTTCACTCAAGAGCTCTTACACCTATTGAATCTATAATCCATTGGGCTTCTTTTCTCACTCTCGACAGAAATTGCCTCACTGTTTATATTCCAGCAAACCTAAAGTTTTCTTGTCCGCAGCCTCTCAAGATCCATTTAGACAGCAAAAGCTACCCAGGTGCCAGCACTCATATCAGCAGTGTGTTTTGTGCTTGAATGGTTTAGAGCTATGAAAACTCTGAGATAAGTGCTTGGAAACCCTGCCCAAGGGACAAACCTACACCCGACCCCCTGTATTCCCCATTCACCTTTGACTCATCATCTCTCCTTGAAATTTCCTTGTCTGACAGTTCATTACCTCACATGAGCATATAGTGGACAACCCTTGTCCACAGTTTAAACAACAAGAGTTGTTTAAACAACAGAGCATAAGCAATGTGGCTCTGCTACACCTCATGCTGTTTGTGCCAGCCAGCTTTGCAGATCTGCCTGCCCTACACTTTTATCTAAGCTGTGTATCCCTACCATCAAGACTGCTTCACTGTAGACCAACCAAGTGTTTAGTGCTTAGTGTCAGGCACTGGGCACATTTCCAGGATATTACTCAGTAAGAAGGAAAGGTTACTCATCTACCACCACTGACCTTCTGTTCTCTGTTTTAGTCCCTGTTGAATTTTCAGGAAGGCAGGAGATATGCTTGATCCCCTCTTGTGGTTTTGTATGGAACCATGGTGGTGGTGGTAGCAGCAATAGTAAAACCTGGGAGAATAGCTGGATGGAGAGGCCACTACCCAAGTGTTGCATGTATGTGAACGTAGATGGAAACAGCACATCTCAAAGAATTTTGATTAAAGGTTAAAGAGTTTTCCTTTTCATGATGGACCCCATGAGGCCTTCCAAGATTGCTGCATCAGAGTGAGTGGACAACATTGTTGCACAGTCATTTTAACAGCCCTAATAATTTCCGTTGTTGAAAATGATTTTACAGATCAGATGCCCCATTAGTATTGTTCTGATTTCTTGTCATTCTGACATCAATTGCATTTTACCCCTTGTGATTTCTAGAATGCATCCAGTGTTCATTTTGTTTCAGTCCAGCAACAGCTTAATCCTCTCCCCACCTCATTACAATATGAACAAATTGAGACTGCTGTAGGGGTTGAGAGATTGTTCACTGCATGGACAGGGAGATGAGCTAAGACAAAGTGAAAATAAAGTGCTTCAGACTATTTCATTCCAGAGGGCTTGTCCTCACAGGCCACAGGGGATGGCTTTGCATTTCCATTATGCCACCATGTGCTTGGAATTGCATTGCCCTGGCATTTCTCCTGAGCTCAAAAAGAGCTCACTGACAGTGTACGTATAAATCGCATACTCCTGATGATGATAAGTTCAAGTTCTCAAGTCTCTGCCAACACTCCTTTACTCTCCTCATCCCTTTCCTTTTAACTCAGAGAGAACCACCATGTTTTTAAAACAAGTGTCTACTCTGTAGAAGAAATTTATGGTAAGCAAAGCAGAGAGTAACCAAGCACTGTCAGGGGTGCACGGACATTCAGCCACAGCATCCTTTTTTTCGTTTGCATTTTACTGTAGTGTCTAATAAAGACTCTGGAACAAAAAGTGGTTTGGTACGTTATATATTTATACATACAGATTACAGTTGGTTTACTGTCATGGGTTCAGCAGCTGTTGGTTCTGTGCTTGCTCATAAGGGGAGAAGCTCTACCACCTCCTTGTCCCCTACCCTGCCTCTGTACCATGGGCTGTTACTTTCTTAAGGCAGGATGCAAACTGCATTTTATCAGCTGCACAGCACTACCACTCCATGGTTTGCAGGCCATTAGCAGTACACATATCACCACTAGGAAACTGTTTCAGTTGATTTCCATCCCTGTGCAACACACTGCTTGTAGCTGCTGTGCTCTGTCCTGTGCCTTTCTCTTCAGAGCCCTACCTCACTCTGTCCCATCATCCTCCTATGGCTTTCAGACCCTCCTGACAAAATCTTACGCTTCTTCTGACCTTGATTCTGTCTGGCCAACATTAGGCTGTTTTACCTGACTTCCTACAGATGTAATTCAGCCCTGTCCTCCCCTGGCATCTGCTCAGAAGACCTTCTTTTGTCTCCTTACAAACCATTTGAAGGCAGCTTGAAAAGTTTCATGCTCATGGTGTTCAGGTCTGAAGTAGTGCAGACTACCTCGAGCTTTAACAGCATGTGTTTAGACTTCTAACTATCCACTGAAATCAATAATAGGAACCCAAGTAGGAATTCAAAGCTGAAATATGTTGTTGGCGCTGAGCTTTTGTCCTAAACAACACTCTGAATGAACTTAGCCTTCCTTAATCCTTTCACCAAGCCAGTGTTTGTCCTTTCACCATGGACTGCAAACAAGAGTTTGCATTTACAAATGACCTATCTTGTAGGTAAAAAATTAATCCCTCTGAGCTCCTTACTTCTCTAACATGAAGCATTAGTATCTTTGCTGAGCAGATAAAACTTCATTCTTGATTGAGAAAACTGAATAAAAAAGCATTTGATCTGATTGATACAGCTCTTCTGGTTGCATTGGGTAGTATGTTGAATCCATAAGATTTGTCCTTTGGAATACTAATACCTATCTTATACTTGCTGCCTCTCAAAATACAATTCACTATAGAATTACTTGTTTAATACGATGGACAAATATCTCTATCAAGAAAGTCTGAAAGAGTGTGAACAGCAGGCTGTTCTTTAGGATCCTAGGTAAGGTGGCGTATAGATAACCACTTCACCCTTCATTTCTTATCTATTAAATATATTATATCTTCTTGGAAATGGTGTCTGGAGTGGCCACAGATTTCCACTGTGGTAGTATATAGTGACTAGGAATACTCTGGACCCTCTGTTGGAGGTCTCTGAGTACAACCTAGTAAGCAGTCATTCTGTTTCCATTCAGGGACTTTTTAATGTCAGTAGTTATGAAACCTCTTGATGTACTTTGCAGATATGAATGAAAATTGAAAAAAATTAATGTCTGGACATACTGGAATAATACAATACAACTCAGGTACATTCAGGGTTTTTTTTTTCTTTTTGACTGATGCAGCTCAATAATATCTTTTCATACAAAAATGAAGTTGGAGGAGATATAAGTACTTATATTACCACCAGAGGGAGGGTTACTATCATAGAATCATAGAATAGTTAGGGTTGGAAAGGACCTTAAGATCATCTAGTTCCAACCCCCCTGTTATGGGCAGGGACACCTCCCACTAAACCATGTCACTCAAGGCTATGTCCAACCTGGCCTTGAACACTGCCAGCAATGAAGCATTCACAACTTCCCTGGGCAACCCATTCCAGTGCCTCACCACCCTTACAGTAAAGAATTTCTTCCTCAGATCCAATCTATATGTCTGGGTCATCTCTCTAAACCTCCACAGACTCTTACTCAAGATATAATTATTGAAGATAGAGGCACTGGGGGTAATATGCTACTGACTGGTATAAGTTAAGCAAGTCCTGAGTCAATGTTTCCTTTAAAATTTCATTTAAAGTCAATCACAATGAGTAGTTATTGGTGCAAGTGAAAAAAAAAAACCACAAGTCTTTATTCTGGGAAGTTGGTTTATATTTAGCTATTATTCTGCCAAGAGACTACACCTTTGTGTAAACTGCTAGACAGTTAGGAAAATGGTCATGTTTTTTCCAGTAAAAGTCCCTTGTGCCTTAGGCCTAGGATCTCTAAGAAAACACAGCACACACAAAGAAAGTGCTTTGAACAAGCTACAGAAGCTGCAGAAATATGACATGATGTTTGTCTTGGCTGGTTATTGCTGCATTCATGAATACTTTTTCCTACCTGTTTTTAAATGAATAATGTTAATGTAGTTTCTCAGCAGATATCAGTGGTGATTTTGAAGGGCTGAGACATTTACTGAATTTAATGTAATTTAAAAGGGCTTTCTTTTACTTACTGACAAAGGCTATTGCCATTTGCACAATCATAAAACAAAATCTCAAGATATATTTGAGGTAGATCCTACACTGAAGATGCGGAGTTTGGAAAACAAACAAGAATTTGACTAATTCTTAATAGGATCCATGATGGAAATAGTGGAATATTTTAATAAATACAAAATTGTAGATTTACAGTTCATGCAAATGAGAATTTGCAACTGTGTTTGCTCATAATAAAGTTGTTACCTGCTTCACACACACTGAGTGGAACTGAGTATTTCTCAATAGTATTAGAAATAATTGTTTCAATATAAACAAGAAAATGCTCAATAAAGAGCAGTTTATGTGCACTATAGTCTTTAAAAATATTTACCAGTCTAGGTTCAAAATAAATAGGGTCTAATGGAATACACGTGTGTATATGTACGGCAAGTACCCCCTAGGAATTTTTATGCCTGTTACTTAGATTGAAATAAATAGAGGAGAGGAGTGGTAGTCTCAAAAATAGTGTACGCTTTTACATTTCAGGAAAGAGGGCTGAATCAAAGAAATATGTTCATATTGGCACTTCTGCGAAGAGAATGATGGCAGTATTATTGAGGAACACCTAAGAATCCACAGGAAAGGGATATTGTCAATATTCTACCTGCAGTGCAAGCCTCAATCAGATAAAATAGAGCTTCATTAATGCTAAATAATTCAACAAGAAACTGAGCATGAGCTGGCAGTATGCACTCGCAGCCCAGAAACCAACCATGGGCTGGGCTGCATCAAAAAAAGGGTGACCAGCAGATCGAAGGAGATGATCCTGCCCCTCTACTCTGCTCTCCTGAGACCTCACTTGGAGCAGTGTATGCAGTTCTGGTGTCCTCAACAGAAGAAGGACATGGAGCTGTTGGAGCAAGTGCAGAGGAGGGCGATGAGGATGATCAGGGACTGGAGCACCTCCTGTATGAAGATAGGATGAGAGTTGGGGCTGTTCAGCCTGGAGAAGAGAAGGCTGCATGGAGACCTCATAGCAGCCTTCCAATATCTGAAGAGGGCCTTCAAGGATGCTAGTGAGGGACTCTTCATTAGGGACTGTAGTGAGAGGACAAGGGGTAATGGGTTCAATCTTAAACAGGGGAAGTTCAGGTTAGATATAAGAAGCTCTTTACTGTGAGGGTGGTGAGGCACTAGCACAGGCTGCGCAAAGAAGTCCTAAATATTCCATTCCTGGCAGTGTTCATGGCCAGTTTGGACAGAGCCTTGGGCTGCATGGTCTAGTGAGAGGAGTCCCAGCTGATGGCAGGGGGGTTGGAACTAAATTACCTTAAGGTCCTTTCCAACCCTATACATTCTGGGATACTACTCCTGGAACTATTTTTATTTTCTTCTTAAATATATATGTTTGCTTCTATATGCAGATTCTGGGCGCTCTGGTGTATTAAGCTCTTTGAACACTGTATCTGAAGAAACCCTGGAATAAGGATGGGAAGGAAGGGGCTGTTTTTTCACCTAGGGACCTTGCCTCTGACAAAAGGCTTATCTCACCTCAGTGTTGTGTCAAGCCGGTACAGTGCGTGCACCCTGCCTGCCTTGCTGCCGAGCTGCAGTGCAGTGGAGCAAATGTGTTTATTGCCTAGACAAGCTCGAAGGGGCTCTGCTGCCACTCACACTTTTGCTGAGAAAATGCCACATGCTGGGCTAAGTTCATTTGTACTCGAACTCCATTAAAGCTAATGGGCTTTCCCTAGGGATGAAGATGGTTCCTTGAAGCTAGGCGGAAATGAAAGAAGACATCACTTAAGGGAGCCAAGATATGACTGAAATGAAATATGAAACCATTTATTCCCGGGTCAGGAGCTGGTTTTCCTTTTTCAGCTTATCTCTTGGCCTAGAAAGGATTTTATAGCACAGGATATCAATACCCTTATCTAGCTTGGATAATAAACCATGTGCTAGGAAGCTGTGTGGTTTCCTATTCTTCTAGCCCACTTCTGCCATTTCACTCTTGCTAATCTGTTATTGGATAAACCCAGTGTTTTTATATATTTTTTTTTCTCTTTTCCCTTTTTTTGCCCCAGATTAAGCCTTTTATTGTAATAAGAGAAAAAAAACCCTAATGCTTTCTTGGTTCTCAACCTAAACTTGCTAGTGATGTATGTGTTATTGATTAACTGAAATTATCTGACAGCTGGCTCTTGCTTAGGTGCACTGGATTAGTGGGACATCAGCTGAAAAGGCAGGCACTGATGGCCTCCATGGATGGTGATGTCTTAGGTTGCAGGACCCCAGATTCCTCTCCTACCTTTTCTTTATGCATTAGTGCTCTCTCAGGCATCCCAGAATTTGTGCTCTCAGGGTTTCTGCCCATCTCTGGGCTGTCAGACCACCCTGTCAGGAAATACAGCAGTGGCACAGAGTACCTGTGCTCAGCACTGATATTTAGATTCATCTGGCATCTCCCTGCATAAGTCATGCTGTTTGGCTTCTCTCTGAGAAGTCATTGTGTCTTGGTTATGTCTCCAAAATGCCACTTCCTGGGTCACACAACACAGAAATTAGGAATGGGAAGGCTGTTTACTGATAAAGGCATGTGCAAGGACAGGACTCTGAAAACTGTCCTTCTAATACTTCTATGAATTGGAGCCTTTTTGAAGTGATGCCTGACTTTATTTGCATGTAACTAATGGGGGTCTGAAAGAAATTTGGAGAGGGACTATTTACAAGTGCATGTAGTGACAGGACAAGGCGAATGGCTTTAAACTGACAGAGGGGAGACTGAGATTGGACATTAGGAAGTTCTTTCCTGTAAGGGTGATGAGGTGCTGGCACAGGATGCCCAGAGAAGCTGTGGCTGCCCCATCCCTGGCAGTGTTCAAGGCCAGGTTGGACAAAACTTGGAGCAACCTGGTCTAGTGGAAGGTGTCAATGCCCATGGTAGGGGGTTGGAACTGGATGAGCTTTAAGGTCCCATCCAACCCAAACCATTCTATGGTTCTGTGAATGGCCTGCATCAGCCTGGTAGATGGGAACAGGAACTGCATGGGCAGGCTTAGACCACCAGCCTGCAGGGTGCACCTTTGACACTTCAGAGGAGAGGGTGTGCTCCTGCCCTGGTCTTTCATTTCTTCAGTGTGCTTGGTAATACCCATAGGTCATCTTATAAAGGTCTGAGGACTAATCCTAGAGCAGAGGGAAGCTGTTCACCAACTCCTGCAGAGAGACCCATGACTAGGTGTCTGGTATAGTTATGGCCCGGGTGTTTGCTTCACCTCTACCTTGTCCTAGTGCTTTGAGCATCCCTTTCCAAGCACTTCCCAGTCTTACAACAGCAGAACACTGTGATTGGTCTCTTTTTTTAAGTTTAGGAGAGACTGGAGTTTATTGAAGTCTCTTGCTTTATAGGAAAGCTAGCTATTTAGTCCTCAGGAGAATATGAAAATAGGTAAGGGAGGAAACTCTTACCTTCTCCTGTTTCCTTCTGAATGCAGACCTTTCCAAGCAGCATTTCTGAAGGAGGTGTACCCTTTTGCTGTACTTTTGTGGGTATCTATTAAAAATCGATTAGCACATCCTTGCAACACTCAGCTCCTTCATTCAGCACTTCCCTGTTGTTGAAGTCCTCAAGGAAGAAACTTGCAGTCTCCTGATGTCATGTTGCCCAGTGAAATGTTAGCAGGTGGCTGGTATTTCCACACAGTGAACTTTGGGGGAGTTTAGGAGTGGCTTCCAGCTGGCAGTTTTTATCATCCATAAATCATACTTCCTCTCAGGCCCAGGTCATATGCTCTGTGTAAGAAGTGACTGAACTTTAACACGTTCCCGCACACTGTGGAATATCGTGCACTCACACAGGTAGCCCATGAAAGTCCTTCCTGGTTTTGATCCCTCTTTTTGTCTCTATTTGATGCAAACCAGTCTGAAGCTGAGAGGTGCAATCCACATTTCTGAGGACATGCACATCTCTGAATTTGCTACAAGATGTCTAAGGAGATGTCATGGCCATCACTCTGTCCAATGGTGATGACGGAATGATGTAGTTACACAAGCCTCTATTTATAGTTCAAGTTGAAAAGTCATGCGTTCTTACATAGAAAAAGACAATTGTACACTGGGTGTCATCATCTAATATGGATCAGTTCATGTCTCTATATAGAATCAGGACAGTTGGAAGTGACCTTAAAACTCATCCAGTTCCAACCCATTGCCACAGGCGGAGACACCTACTAGACCACGTTGTTCCAAGCCCCATCCAACCTGGCCTTGAACACTGCCAGGGATGGGGCAGCCACAGCTTCTCTGGGCACCCTGTGCCAGAGCCTCAGCACTCTCACAGGGAAGAACTTCCTAATGTGTAATATGAATCTCCCCTCTGTCAGTTTAAAGCCATTCCCCTTGTCCTGTCACTACACGCACTTGTAAAAAGTCCATCTCCAGATCTCGTCAAGCTCCTTTATGTATCAGAAGTTGCTATAAGCCTTCTTTTCTCCAGGCTGAACAACCCCAACTCTGTCCTCACAAGAAGAAAACCTGTTCCAGCACCCTGATCATTTCCATGGCCTCCTCTAGAGCTGCTCCAACAGGTGACCGTCTTGTGCTGGGGACCCTGAGCTGGATACGGCACTCAGGTGGCTGTCACGAGTGGAGCAGAAGGGGACGATCATCTTCCTCCACCTCCAGCTGGCCCCGCTGAGCCCCACACCGGCCTGCTCCTCCACCTCGGGGCCGGCATCGGGGTCACCCCGACCGCCTGCTGCCCTCTTCCTGAGGCCCCACACGACCCCTCCAGGCACAGGCCCCGGTCTGCGAGGCCAGGACGGGGTTCGCCCTCCCGCCACTGAGAAGCCCGTTACTCGCCCCTCAAGGCCGAGCAGCGCTCCGTCGGACAGCTTCCATCCCCGGTCCGAGGCACCAGGCGGTGCCGGGGCGGGCTGACTCCTCTCCCCGCCCTCGGCCTCTTTGTGCCGCCCGCCCGGCACGGCGCTGCCCTCCGCCTCGCCTCTCCGCGGCGCTGCCCGCCCGGCGGCGGCTGAGGGGATCGGTGGGTCAGCCCGCCTCCATCCCCGCCCCTCCTCGTCTTTCTGCCCCCCTGCGCGGGCTTTTCACCGCCCCTTCCTCCGGGCTGTGTGTCCGCCCGTCCTGTTCACTGCCCCTCGGCTGTCCCCGGAGCTCACCCGCTGCCCGCCCGGGATGGCTTCGCTGTCAGCGCCTTGAGCCGGCAGGGGCGAGCCCCCGCCGCCGCGGGAGGAGCAGCAGGAGGAGGAGAGATGAGCCGCTTCCAGCCCGGGGTCGCGCTGCTGCTGTCGCTGCTGTGGGAGGTGAGGTGGGCTGCGGGGCGAGGGGATCGGCCGGCGGAGGGGCAGCTGGAAGCTGGCAGCCCGTACCTAGCCCTGGGGTGCGGGGGGTGGTGCTGTAGGGTTTGTTTTGAGGTGAATATGAGGTGAACGTCCTTGCTGGAACGGACTTGGCTCCGGGAGCGGCGGGGCCGGGCTGGGCAGAACACGTCTCTGGTGCCGAAGGAGGCTTGCCTGCCCGGGTGCGGTGGTTACGGCTCTTGGCAACGACATGGCTTTGCTTTCTGTTTAACGTTCTATTGCCGGAGCAGAAGATGGTCTGTGGTGTGCCCTAACAGAGCAAGGCGGGACCTGAACGTAGAGGCACGGGATGGCTCTCCAAGGGACCCGGAGCTCGCCCCTTTCATCAGGGGTTAAATGGAGGGTGCGTCTTGTATTTGAAGTACCCTTTCGTGGACAAAACGCGCTGTGCGAGGTGGAGGTGCGGCGGCATCAGCTCGAGAGGAGCCGTGGCAGCGTGGTTGAACTTCTCCGAAAGCCTCGGTTGTGCAGCTTTGGTAGTGACAACAAACAAGCACAAGCAAACAGAACAAAAAGGGGGGGGAAAATAGCAGCTTACGTTAATTGGAGGGGGGATTTGAGCCGCGCAGTTCTGTCGCGGGGCTGGGAAAGCAGCTCCTTTTCTGGCAGACAGATCCACAGATGCGTTCTGGTGGAGAGCTGTCTCTCGGTCTTTGGTTTGCCCTTGGGGCTGGGGGTATCGGTGGCCTCCTTGGGACAGGTCCATCATAGGCACGCTGTCAGAGTGGCCTTCGAGTCATTGCCAGGACACGTGCAGTGGCAATGTGCTGGGATGACTTCGGAAGCACCCCTGGGCATGTCATCTTAGGTACACCCTTACATCTATATAGCCCATAGGCAGTCTAGCTGGAGGTGTCGGAAGGGTGGAGAGCTGTGTTGCCTCTGTGATGGAGCAGTTTAGACAGGAAATGAATGAATTTCTTAAAAGAACAACATACCACTGAACCCATACGTGGAAACACGAGCACTGGCTGTGTAATTATTGTTTGTGGTAAAGGGTGTAATTCATGAAAATAGTATTTACTACGTGTTTATGCCACCTACATAAACGAACGATTTCTGGTGTGTTGCCCACTAAGTCATCCAGCATCATCCCATTAAAACACTCAGATCAAAATCACCGTTTAATGCAAATAAATATAACTCTTTTCAAGTTAATCGGGCTGTCTCATTACCCTGGCTGTAAACCTGGCTCAGAGCCTGGCCACCAATTGCTCCTTGACTCTGCTCTTCAGAAAGCACAAATGGCAAAATGTTGATTAAATGAAACAGGCACCGGTATTTCCCAGGGGGGATTTGTTCATCCTAGAGTGTGAAAGGTTTCACCCCTCCAGGATCTGTTTGATTGGATGTCTCTGCTCTCTTAAAGTGTATTCTGCTGAAAAAGATCCTGCTTGCCTGAAAAAGAGTGATTTGCATAAATCCTCTTTGGATGTAGCCAATGTTGCTGTTATTTAAGCTTTTGTAATGGTTTTAATTGTGAGAGTGGTCTTTTTCTTCCATTTAATCAGGATGTTTATTTTGACATCTGGTTTTATGGATTTTCTTTTTCTTTTTTTTTTCATGTTTTGAAAGTGCTTAGGATACCTTTTTAAATGAGATGCTATGTAAATAAGTATTACAAATTGCTTTGAGTTGTACTGTAAAGGAAATAGGATGCCTGGGATTTAAATAACCGAATCGGACGTACTTGGTTGTTTAGGTTTTTAGTATTTCAAACTCTTGCTATCTTCTGCACTAAGTTCCATACTGGCTGTTATCTGAAATAGCATTGTTCCAATTATTTGAAATCTATTTGCAGCTTCAACATGATCTTAGTTAATATTTAACAGAGCATGAGCTGAGGAATATATTTTTCATTCAGCATTCTGCAAGAGGCTTTGGCTGTTATCCAGATAATGGAGGGCATGGGAGGGAAAGCCGTTTAATCCCTCAGAGCAATTTGCAGTAGTTTACTGATGCTTAATATTTCCCTTGGTTAAATTACCCAAAATACTTGTTGCAGGATGTTCATGTGTTTTCTGCCATCACTATCAAACCAGGATTTACACTTAAGAAGTTGCTGTCTCTCAGTGCTAGGGTGCTAGTCCTTTCTGCAGAAGAGCTTAAGATACACTAATTACACAAATGCCCAGAGCACTGTGGTGGTAGGAAAGGGATATTAATTCTGAGTTTTCTTGTTTGATGAGGGTTTTCCACCATAACCACAAAGACTTCCTATGCTGGAAGAAATATCTCCAACCCCAGAACCCAGGAAATTCTGCTTTGAGAAGAAATTGTTGCTAAAAGCCAAAGATGCCATGAGTTTTGCTCACAACTTAGTCACAGTTGAGCAGTTTAACATGAGCTAAAATGAGGAGCTTCTATGGTGGATAACTTGACAGGTAATTTTTAGTTCTTTCAGGGAGAAATGGATGCTGTTGGATCTTCATCCATCTGTCTGTTCCAAATTAATTTGGCTTCTTGGAGGTAGTGGGTATTATTAACCACAGTTGCCTGAAATGCCCTTTTTCACCAGGAACCTGTATGTCTGGTAGACCTGTACTACTGGGGTATGTGATTTCAGCATTCAGAAGCCAGGGGTCTCGCTCGCTAGTGTGGCTCGTGTTTTCACCCACAGGACTGTTTTGTTTCGGTTTTTTGTGAATAGATGGCTCTCAATTTTATGGAAGCCTTTGAGAAGGTCCTTAAAGTGATGTCTGTTTGGGGTCTGTGTATCAAGATTTTTCTGCTCGTATTTCATCAGACGTCACAGCAGCTTTGGCCGTCTCAGCTTAAAGGTGACTTTAATGCAATGTCTTTGGGATGGGAGCAAAAGTAAAATCAAACAAGCAGCCTGTCCCCTTAATTATGAGCTGAGTTTATTTTCAGCCTGAATGAGGGCACTGGAGTATCTTTGTGGCTTGTTTCTCAGATCGGGTGCTTGCTTTCTTCCCAGCAAGCTGTGGAAGTGCTGGGTGGAGGTGACCTGGGTTGCAGAGGCTCCGTGGAGGATGGAGAGTTCCTTAAGCCTGGTAGAGGACCGTGCTTATGCTGCACTGGTAATAAAGAAGGTGTTTTATGGATGAGTAACTTGCTGGGTAGCCTTAACTTGCAAAACCGTCAAATAGTTTTAGGTGCCTAAGCTTCTGTTTGGCCCATATAGTGTGTCTAGAAGAACCTAGGAGCTAATGCAACTGCCTGAATATTTAAGTCAAGCTTTTTAGTGCTCTGTATTAAGGTAAGTTAAGGCCTGTGGTAATTGCTGTAGATGGTGTGAGATGTGGGTGAGAATCTCATCATGAAGGTTTCCACATAGCTGCACAAAATTCAGCTCATCACTTTTGGAAATACTAGCAGTGATATTTCTACACATTCAGTTTTTCATTGCTGAGAATTTATAATTTACAGGAATACTGGTAATTGAATGGTTGGGAAAAAATGAGCAGTGTAGTCTTCCTTTTATATCTTTCATCTGAAAAAATAACTACGAAGGAGCCAAGTGCCTATTTTTTCTTAAAAAAAAAAAAAAAAAACCCAGAAGAATGGACATGTCATATAAACGGCAAAATGTGTAATCCTGAAATAAAATTCAAACACTCTCGACAGTCTGTCATACAAGATTTGCTTAAATAAAAGCCAAGTTGGCTAGAGCTTCTCAGCTGGGTAACTGTTGTGTGGATGTTTTTAGTAGTATTTTTGTGAGTGCACTTCAACAGGAGAGATTTTAGCAAATAAGAGAAACCTTAAATCTCTGTCCTTCCTGAAGGAATGTATTTACCCATGAAAGTAGGAATGTTTATACACACTGGGGTTATTGACTCTATGAAGTCCCTGTCTGTAGAAGCTCATGGATACCGTCATATTGCTGTTTTAACTCTTGTGGGTGTTGTGTCAGTGGGTGGTGGGAGGAATAATCCTGTCCAAACTGATGGGTAAAAGTCTATCCCAGAAATTCTGCAAGGGAGGTGTTAGTGTAGATGTGTTAACTAACACTCTCCTACTTGTTAGTTTTAGTTATGTAGAGGCTTAGCAGCTTAAACAATTTGAGGTGTTTTGTTGCTGTTGTCTTACCCTCTTGCAGCCAGTTGGAAAGCAGCTATTGCGTTACTGAGTGACAGCAGGAAAGAGCTTTCTTAGGGTTTATAGTTTGGGGATCCAACTGGTGCTGGTAGATCTTCCTGCTCTCTTGACAGCAGTGAGATGGGCTGTGATTTCCAGGCAGGAGGACTGAGCTTACACACTTTTCTTACTTTCCTCTTTTTGAGGAGAAGGTGGATTCATGTTCACTGCAGGAAGGGAACAGTGGCCAAGTGCCATTTGTGCCCTGTAAGGGGATGTGCAAATAGCTCTGTACTGGAGTTTTTGGGGCTTGTTTATTTATTTATTTTTTTTTAAAGAAGCATTTATACAACTGTTTATATGTTTTTTACAGCAGTCAGAAAATTTTAGCACCTTCTGTTATCCGTTCTCTGTAAAAGGAAAGTGATCTGACTCTTTCAATTTTGGTACTTCCCACTCAGCTAATGCAGGTGTGTGGAAACGTATTAAACTTGACCAAAGCAAGCCTTTAGACTTCAACTGTTCTCTGAAAATGGATTTAGTTAAATCACTGAAAAAAGACTCAGTGGAAACTCCCTGTGGTTTAATGCAAATTTGTTTTGGTTTACTCCACTAGGAAGAGGCTTAGGAAAGCTGGAATGACTGTGCCTACATATAGAGGTTTACTCTGCTCATCTGTGTAGGCTGAGTTTACAGGCAAGAACAGATTAACGCTTATGCTACAAAATTAAAATGAGGGTGGCTACCAGTGTGCTTCAAATTTGTTGTGATACGAAGTAAAAACCATATATTAAATGAAACCCCAACAAAACAGAAAGCTAGCAACTTCTGAATTTTTGAGCCTCATTTTTGAAGGTGCTGCATTGCTGTATATCCCCAGCAGTGCAGCTGTTTCCACAGGTTTTGTAATTCTGTTGGAAGCTCTGTTGAAACCCTGTTAGAGTTTATTATGGCAAGTACAAGCTCTGTTCTGACTAGTAAGAAACAAAGCCTTTCTAAAATGACAGACACATTAGTGCCTTTTGGGCAAGGATTTTTAGGTCTGTTTGAACGCTGGGAACACAGCCTGGAAACTTGAGCACTAAATAGTACTTGCAAGACGAGAAAGATAAGATCTTAAATAGTGGGTATTATCACTTTCTTGACATCGGTAAGGTAATACATGAAATACCAGGTGTGGTATTTCAGGGGGTCATGAGAGGGAAGTCTGATTTTATTGAATGCCGCCTTCTTTTTTTCTTCTTTTCTTTCTGAGAACAATTTATCTTGACAGGTTTCTCACATATTAAATGGAAAAGTTTTCACTGCCGAGTTGAAAATGTCTTCTCAAGTGTGTCTTCAGCTTTGCGCTAGATGGGTGTTAACTAAACCCATGTTTTAAATAACTCAGCTAAACATCTCTTCCTCTTTCTCAGTGACTCAGCTTTCAGTCTGGTAGGTTTTTAGAAGGAAAGGAATTAGCAATCTGTGTCATCCAGCACAGAGCTGACAAAGGTGGTCCCTAACCCCTTGTTCTGCCAACTCCTGAAGGTCTAGTGACCATGGAGCTAGAGAAGGGTTGGCTCAACCCACTGATGCTATGGATGACTAAGCCACCAAAATTGGATAAGGAAAAATTGAGAATAGTTTCCCATTGATTGAGCAGAGGTTTGTGCAGTGGTAGTGTCATGAAACTTGCTGCAAAGGAGGCAGGGGAGTGTCTGGCTTGGAGCAGGGCTGTACATTTCGTTAGCATGCTTCTTTCAATACATTAAGTGTTACCTAATGGGAATCATATCATCGTTTAGGTTAGAAAAGACCTTTAAGATCATTGAATCCAACTGTAAACGTAACACTGCCGAGTCCACTGCTAAACCATGTTCCTGGACAATACTGTGTTTGTACTGAAGCAGAAGGCAGTTACACAGACCTTTTCTATGCACTGCTAGAAGGGAAAATAAGTGGAGTTTGGCTTTTGTTTTCCCTGAAAGACACCATTTGATAAAACTAACTTTTCCAGATAGTGTCTTATCATTTTCCCACATTGCTTGCCAAGTGTCCATCAGAGCAGAAGTGCTGAACCTGGTGCTAATCACCTCCCCAGCTTTTCCTGTCTGTGGAGTTGGAAGTGGTCATGGCTGGAGGCTGTAACTCTGGGGAACGTCCACCATCAGCTGCAGTGTGACGGGGACCATTGTCCTTGAGTCTGGCGTATGGGTAACAGCAACCTGGCAGTCGTCCAGTGCACCCTATGCTGCGTCTCATTTGTGAAGTGATCTGGGCCTTAGGTTTAAAGTTCCATGACAGTAGTGGAAAGTGGCTGGTTTTGTATGGCGTTGAAGCAGGGTGATGGGATTGTGCTCTGCCTCCAGCCCTGGCTGCAGTCAAGCAACTGTTAAGCAGCTTGCCCTTTCCAGCTGAAGGAGGAATGATGATGTCCCAGTTAGCTTGGTTTCCCACCTCTGACATTGATGGCCATCATGCAACTAAATAGCTGGCAGTAGTTTTGAGGGTGGATCATTCCTTCTCAGGTCTTGCAGTGGTGGAATTAGAAGTGAGGATCGTGGATCCCAAGTGTGCAACACATACATGTGTAAATCTGTCTTTCCAGTATGCTAAGGCAAGTACATTTGATGTATTTTTGTGCATTTCTAGTTACATGCATTCCAGTCTGTTTGGGTCTTCCCTCATAAGAAGAACTGGAAAACCCTGTAGTGAAATTAATATGAGAGGAACGTAAGCATGTGGCAGAGGTCTCATTGACAGCAGACTGCAGACCAAGGGTGTCACAGGTTTCAAAAGCCCTATGCTTGATGTTAAGAGGTGCATATTACACATGTTCATCTTGAGGCTCAATGACACTGCCCCCAAAGGGAGGCTGATGCTTTTGTAGACCGACAGGCCTACTCTGCTTAGCTCAATCTTGCCAGCAATGTAGTTACAGTGACTGGGTTGTGCTATCATGGCATTAAGAGCTGGTAGCATGCCTGTGATCTGGAAGTTGTCAAGAAGTTAGGAACTTTGTCAGGGAATGCATACTAGCAAAACGACCTGATAAAACTCCCAGTGATGTCTGTAGTACCAAAACCAGGCTTGGTTTAAGTTGCTGCAAACTTGTGTTGTTTTTCTTTTGCTGACACAGTTGTGTCTTTCTGCATGCCTGATGGAGGTAGATCGACTGTTGTGTGTCCTTGCCTGAGTCTGTATTTCTCCCTTTTTGGACAGGAGGTGATCCTTGCTAACCAGAGAAGCTTAGTTGTTTATGTCATGCTGGTTTTAGTACGGTCCTGTTACTGTTGATGCAGCACATCAATATTAAAGTGTTTGTATTGCACAGCAACTTCTATTTAGGCATGGCAGTATGATTCAGACAGTGTAAGGGTCTTTACCTGGGGAATTGCTCATGTGTAATTCAGTGTTTTCTTCCAATTTTATTGAATCTCTCCCCTGAAGTGGATAAAAAACCTGTTAACTTAGTGAATTACTTTCTGCTTTCCCCACAATATATCTGTAAATGCTGAAAGTCAGTGCAGGTGGTTCTTGCTGTGGCGGATGACTGTAAGCATGCTTCAGCTCTTCATGCAAGAACTGGGCAAGGATGAGTCAAGCAAATGTTTTCTTTCATTTCTGCTCCTCAGGGGGAAAAATGTATTGCTCATCACTACAGATAATTGTCTCAATACTTGTGTGATACCCAGGAATTCACTCCTGGCTCTCTTACAGTGTGGGTTCCCAGAGTAAGGCCCTAATTCCCTGCCACATTTGGAGCTGTGGACTCAGTCTGGGACAGGAAGGATAATGGGTATAAAAGTTCACCTTCATTTGTTCAAATTCTGTTAAACCTGAGAGGATTTCAGTCTAAAACAAAGGAGGAAATCTTCCTCTTTGAATATGCTGCTTTCAAATGGTCAGCCAGTTGTTTAGCCTAAAAAAAATGGGTGAGAGGGAGGAAGAAATGGTGTGTCAGAAGTTTTAAATCTACTTTTACATGGTTTGATTTTCTTTTAAGGCTGGCGTGAGCTGCTCCTATCACGAGCGCTGTCTTGTCTATCCCAAACAACTGTCCGTAATAAGAGTCATGATTTTTCAATGGTTTGAGCAGTGCTGAGGATGCCTTCTGGGTCAGAGCTATCAGCAGAGCTGTCATAACAGGCACCATCATGTGCAGTGGGGTTTCGCATGAGGGGACGTTGATTCCACTCTGATCTGCCTTTCCAGTAAGGTAACTCCCAATTCCTGGCTGTCATACAGAGATAATAATAGAGTATGGGGTTGGATTAAACCTCTTCAGAACTGGGTCACCCATAGTTTGAGATAGTGTAAGATAATATTAAACTGCTTCATTGTTTTATTTCTGTAGCTGAAATGATAGCAGTGTCTGTTCCCAAACCTGCGCACATGTGTCCCTGCATAAAGTGTATTGTGCCACACTAAGGCTGGGGTTTTGCCTGCATATTGCTTAGAATGACTTGTATTTTGAGGAAAACTGGGGTCCACAGGAAGCGGTAAGTGCTAAATGATGCCCAAATACTACTAGTTGTATAACCTTGAGGAAGAGCTAAGCATATTCCTTTGGATTGGATTGTCAATCGGAAGAGGTGAATTGAGATCAAAGTTGTTAATTTGTTTTGTTTCGTGTTCCTTTGTTATTTACAGAACCAGGTACTTGGGTTTTAGTGGTGTTAATGCCTTGTTGAGGGGCTTCAGAGTTTGTTTTTCTCCCATAATGCCAACAGTGTGCAGCTAGCTGAGCTTCATGCCAAACTTGAAGCGTAGTAATGGAAAAGTGTCCCAGGATTTGCAGATAATCTGTGGATCTTGGAGCTTGTATTTTCTGAAATCCAGGACTTAAACTGTGCTTCTTGCTTACTGTGGATAATACTTTTGCTGCTGACTTCTTAAAGTTAGCAAAATGGGTCTTGCTACACCCTGTATGTGGCAATCCTCTGTGTAGATATGTGCAAGTGCTCCAGCAAGGCA
>JASSUY010015075.1:70289-82515 GCA_032466535.1 Forpus xanthops
GTTAGCAAAATGGGTCTTGCTACACCCTGTATGTGGCAATCCTCTGTGTAGATATGTGCAAGTGCTCCAGCAAGGCATTGGACAAGATCCTGAAAATGCTTTAGGAGATGTGTTAGAGCATGCCCCAAAGTGTCTGGTGGGTGAAACTTCCCAGGATGGCTATGTTGACCCATACTTTCAGCTCCTCATGCATATGCCCGTCACAAGGTGCCCTGTGGGAACCTGTTCCAGTTGCAGCTTCACCTGGCTTTCCCTGTGCATGGAAACTGTGGGCATGGCTATGGCACAAAGCAAGGAGCATTTGGATTAAGTTTAATTCTCTAGTAATCTTGACTTCCTATTTTTATTAAAGCCCTAATCCTGGCCCCCTTCCAAAGGCCATTAAAAGTCAATGGACACATCTGGCTTCCGAGTGCTGGGTCAAGGCTGCCTGGAGGGTGCTGGGCATCTTTGACTTTGGCATCTCAACCAGCTTGAGATGCAGGTGGTCTCTGCTTTGTGCATATTCTGGAGCAGCATGGACAAGGATGCTCATGTCTTCCCTGGGCTGAAGGCACATGTTTGTACATTGCTGCTTCTGGAAAGCTCAGTTGCCTTCAGTTGGCTCTTGCTGTTGTTGCTCGTCTTTGCACCTCCATTAGCCAGCGTGTCCGCCCATGGTGCTGCTGGCACAGCTCTCCTTGGGGAAGGAGCTGCTTCAGCTAGCCGCAGTTGCCCTGAATGTTGCATAAGGAGAAGAACATCGTAGTGATTATATAAAAGAGATTATGCAACTGGGTAATTTGGTAATCGCCTCTCCAGTGAGTGCTAAGAATAGCTTGTGAAGATGCATTTATTTCTGTGATAGCCATCCACAGTGATTAAGTGCTTGAAGATGCGGGTGCTGGGCTGTTGCGTGGGGTGAAATACTTTGTGCCTGCTGTATGAGTGTTGGCACGGAGACTCACCAGCTCTGCTGTCCCTGTGCCACCCTGTCAAGGCACATTGGTTCCTGTTCCCCTTGCCCTATATTGTGCTGTGGCTTGCTGTGCAGGTATGGTAAAGGTATAAAACTGCTCCGACTGTATGTTGTCTTGGCTCTTGATGAACCTGTACTAGCCATTGGTGGCATTCTTATGGTGGTATGCGATGTGTAGGCAGAGCAGAAGATGGAGGAGGGAACATGTGTTTGCTTCTCCATGAATTTCGGCTGGTTTTGCTTTCTCTTGCTTCCCAGAATATCTTTTATTCATGCTGAAGTTGCCAATACCCCTGTGAGATGTCTGGGAGGTGCTGGATGATTTTCAGGATCTTGGTGAGGAGCAAGGAGCCTCTTGGGCTGCTGTGAGACGACTGAGAAAGCCGCATGTACTTCAACCCAGCTCCTATTTGTGTCTCTGCTCATGGGCTTATCCCTCACTTGCAGAGGGGAAGGTGACTCGCAAAATACCAGATGAAGCCAAATCCAGTGAGAGCTCTTGTACTGCTAATTGAAAGCTACAGAGAGAAAGGGGGAGGAGATAGGTGCTATTCCTTGCAGTCTCTTAGCCCTAAGAAGGTTGTGTGGGGATGAGCTAAGGATAGCTGGGGAGAGGGCGGGAAGGGAAAGGAAGCCAGCAAAGGAGTTTTCTGAGCACTGGTGATTCATCTGGGAGCACCAATCCTGGCTCTGAAAATATTCCTGGAGCGCTCAGCTCGGCTGCTGGAGTCTGGGCAGCTGCTCCAGGCTTTCTTTTTTCCTTTTTCTTTTTTTCTCTCTGGCTTCCCCTATTCTTGCTTTTGTGGGTTTTTAGCTTCCCCTCCCCTACACTGCCTGGCAGGTATAGTTGCCACCTTCTCTTGTTGCTCCAGCAGCATCATTCTCCACTTTGAATTGCTTTATTAGCTCTTCAGCTCTTTGCTGCCTGAAGCTCAAGCTGTTCAACTGTATCTTCAAGGTACTACATAATCCTCTTTGTACTTAACAGCTCTGACCTGGTTTCTTTCTTTCTCTGGCCTTGCTCTGAAACATCATTCCACCGTTCTTGGCTTAGGATGATGTTTGTCTCTTGTACATTATTGACTTAATGATTGGCAATAGTTTCTGATTCCTTGGCTTCTGGGTGCCCATTCTCTTTTAAGAATGGGTGCAATTCTGTTTTAAAAAGGCTTTTAACTTTTTCTGTGCTTTCAACTTCTCTTTCTCTTCTAGGCTTTCTTTAGTCCCATCATGATTCAGACCTGGCACATCCACTTCCCCCATGGGCTTTGCCTCTCCTGTCACTTCTTTGCTTGCCCCTACTTGCAGAGGGAAAGGCTATGCTGTCTGCGCTTTCAAATGCCCTGTAAATCTGTTTCTTGTGTGTTGAAATTAGGTGTTGGATGCAGATTAATGAAATATAATTAAAAATCCAATTTACTGGAAAGAAATACAGATTTCCATCTTTTCCCTTTTGCCTGAGTATCTGTTTTGTTGCATACTTTTTCTCCTTTTTGTATGTTAGGCTAGATATTTGAGGGATTGGCTTCCTGCTGCTTCCTAGAATTCCCTTTGCAGCACAGGTGACCCCTTGTTACAATGGGCTGCCCTGTGTGCAGACCCTTTCACCTCTGTATTTGTGCCTACTCTTTTTACTAGGGTAGCAACCCTGGAATATGCTGCTGTTGCTTTCAGGACAAAGGAGTGTTAGGGGAATGTTTTTAATGAGCATATGGTTGTTACATAATGTAGATGGGAAGTAGGCAGAGGGGGATGCATGTGCAGCTCTCTGAACTGTAGAGAACATGGGCAGCCACAGGCCATGGGTAATATGAAATTATTATAATACCATATGAATTCTCAGGTGCTTAATGGACTTCATTTTTCAGTCTCAAACTACCCATTTGGAAGAAGATGTGAGTCAAGTTGAGAGTTTTTTGCGCATGAGCTTGTAAGGATGCACGAGAACTGTTGTGGGAACTGCTGTAATGTGAAAACAGTTTAATTTGCAACTGTGCAGATACATTGAGAATAATCCTAACAGGACTGATAGGCAAGTGTGAAGTAGTGAAAAGAGGAGGAAGGCCAAATTCATGTGCTATAATAACTTGTTAAAGCCAGTGAAACTGAGATGGTATCTCATTTACATCAATATTAATGAGGTATATCTGCAAACTCCTGCCTAGGATCAAAGGAAAATATTATTCCTCAGTTGCAGATAGATAAGAGGGCTGAAGGTATATAAATACAGTTTAAACAGGTGTGATGGCGATATTCAGATCTGGAGCAGAAACACTGTACAAAATCTTGCTTTACTTTTGTCTACGTTGCCAGTGTCTCATACAGCACATATAATCTGATTTATTTCAGTGGGAGTTTATATTCTTTTATATTCTGGTACCCCCAGATGCAACCATCCCCAGAAACCCTGGGTTTCAGCTGGAATGTACCCGTTATCTGACTGCTGAGGAGGAGGATAAACTGCTCCCTTCCAGAAAAATAGCCTGTAAAGATATTAAATTTCTTATGAAGGTTCAAGTTCAGTTAAATATATTCTGTTAAATAGATTCCCAAAAGCAAATGTAATGGAGGGGGAAAAAAATGAGTGGCGTCTGCAAATATCCCACTGTCTGGAAGTGTCTGACGGAGCCAAATTAATAACTTTTAAGAAGTTTCCTTTTGAAATGTTCCTGCAGCAAGCTTTTAAAAAAGCTTTAGAGGGGCTTGGAAACAGCAACCCTTTGTAAAAAGTCTTTCCTTCAAGCAAGAACATTTAAACATGATGTGAAGGATGGTAAAGAAAGGGGCAGTTAGTGCTGGATTCCCCAGTTCTGACTAGGGAAAGCTCAGTGACATTATTCACAGAGGTAGGGATGGCACTTGTAATTTCGTTGTCAGCGTTTGTAAGCGTTACTCTAACACTGCTAATGACTCCCTGGGCATCTCCTCAAAGGTGACTGCCTTACTTGTAGGGATTGTAAGCATGTGGGTCTTGAGGAAGGACTGGTACCTGACTGTGAAGCCATTCCAAGGTGTTTGATCTTGCTGTCTACACAGATCTGCCAGTTCTGTCTGGACTTGGCCTTCCCTCAGCCTGGTAGGTGTTTCTGCAGCCAGCCGAGTGCTTAGAAGCTGTATGTGTGTCAGCTTGGCCCAGAAGTGCCTGTGGGGCTGGCATCCTGCTGCTGTGCCATGTACAGCTTCTGTCTGCAAGGTCTATGTGGACCTGCAGAGCCAGAGATGGTGCTCACGGCCAGGAGCCTGTTCTACAACATGCACTCAACGTAGCAAAACAAAATCATGTACCAGACTTTAATACCTGGCTCTTCTACTGCAGAAAAGTAGAAGAGGCAGGTATTAAACACCCTACCTCCCTCTTTAGTGCTGTACATTGATCTGAAGGATCAACTCCTTTATGACTCCCTAGACTTTGATATATGCGGTATTCATGGTAACTGCCTTTCCAAATATCCATCTTCCAAATTACATTAGACCTATTTATACATTTGTGATATTTCTTCATGCTCTATTCAAACACAAGTAATGAAATAAAGAACAAATCAGGCTGTTATGCTTCAGAAGTCTCTGACAGTTAGTACTTAGATTTTTATGGCGAAACAGAATTTTACAATTCATTGTAATGACAAAATGGTGCTTTTCTGGCACCTCTCTCAGAACGACTTCATAGTAGGTGAGAAAAATACGCTGTAGCATGTTCCAGTCACATCCAGGCCAGATGCAGAGCCATTGTGCAGATAGGTAAGTGGGCAGAAAGTAATGAAAGAGTCATGTACAGTGTTTGTGGTAGAATTACGAGCTTAATATTTCTGACTCCTAATTTCCCAGTCAACTGCAGTATAAAGAAACTGCTCTGACTTCACAGTAAACACTTCTTTGGCTTAGGTAGGTGCATGCTTTGCAACAAGCTCTCCCTTTTTGTGGACTTCTAAACAGGGGCATTCTTGGAAGTCCCATGCTAGACATCTTGTAGATGGGATGAATCCATGAGTGGTCTGGAGACAGGTTGGGAATCCTGTCCTTGTGGAATTACCAAATTACTAGCCTAGTATTTGTTCAGTGCATCCTGTTAGTATTGAATCTGAGATCAATAGATATGTCCAGACTCTTGTCCTGTAGGCATCTTTATCCTAGTCTTTTGATTTATGAATTTGGACATTTGCCACAGAGCTGTACTAGTGTTGGGATTGTATACTTAATGACTTTCTGTGATCTTATTAACCTCAGAGACTGTTAGTGATGGCACTATTTATTTGGGTAGAATATAAGCTAACAAAAATCTTCACCTCATCCCACCTCTTTTCATAGCTGACTAAATCTGTTTAACTTGTCTGTTCTAGTGCTGTGTTCATGGTACACTGAAATACTGCAGGACCTAATGCTTGCATTTGAGGGTGGGTTTTTTTCATTGGTTTGCTGTTTTGTGGTTGGTTTTATGGTTCTTTGTTTTTTTTTTTCCTTTTCTTTCAATTAATCATTCATTGAAATATACAGTCCTAGGCCAGTCTAAAGTTTTGCCACTGAGTAGTTTTGGTCAAAATAGGTACTACAGCACATTGAAATAGTTTCAGCACTTCCAAAGCCTGGTTTTGTTTCAATAATTCTGGAGGCTAAGGAACTGAACGTATAGGTTTACAATATGTGGTCAGAGGAGAGTGGAACTTCTTTCTCAAAAGCTTGGCATTCACCCAGGGTGTGGGAGGCCAGTTTTATCTCCTTTATGTCATCAGGATTATTTGAGCGTGAATCACTCATCCCCTGGAAGAGATCCTAGCTGGCAGGAGATAGGATGTACTGGGATTGATTTATGTCAATTGTTGACATTTCCCTCTTCTTCAATACAAAGGAAATAATGCATTAAGCTAGGTGGAAAGCTGCACCATAGCTCAGGCTTAGACACTCTTTGAAGAAGAGGACTTGTATTTACAGTGCTTGTTCCAGTTATACACCTTCAGGGACAGAAGAACATAGACATTTAAGGCAAAAAAGGATGAGATGTTAGGACTTTTGGTTACTGTTAAACAGCATGGCCTTGACTTGGGAAGTGCTTATGTAGGGAATTTGGGTCTGTTGTAGAAGGAGGTAATTTTGTACTTGTTGGGTTTTATGCGATGTGCCCAAAATTCTGCTACTGTGTCCTGATAGAGGTAGGATGCTGGTGTAGGCGAGCGTTTGCTCCTATATTTAGGCATTTAATCATAGAATCATAGAATAGTTACAGTTGGAAAGGACCATAAGATCATCTAGTTCCAATGCAAACAGAAACATTGCCAGCACAAAAATCTGTGATGTTGTTTCCTGGGATCGCCTGCAGCTTGGTGTGCGTTCACTCCCAGGAGAGCCAGAGAGGTTTAACGCTTTCTGGCAGGAGGCCTGTACATGGATTTGCCTTATTATGGCAAAAATGCGTTAACAGTTTGGGTGCATCTTTACTGCAAGGTGACAATTGCTACTGTCTCCTTTCCCGTACCTCTCTGTTCTGCAGATGTGTCCCTTGGGATGCTTAACAGGTACCAAGAAAACAAAAGATATTTTTTTTGTTTCAGGAGTGCAGGAAGCAATTATGTTTCAGAGCCTAAAACCCCACACTTATGTGCCCAACTCCCTAATAGGAGTGGGTTTCTGTTAAGAGTTTCAGATCAAGCTGGCACCATCTGGAGTTTACCTGCCACTACATATTTAATTCATCTGTTGATAAGAAACATTTATATTTAACAAATAGCTCATAAAAATCTGTCTTCCCTCATCCTTTTTTCTTGAGAGAGTCTTATAGCAGCATTATGAATGTTATTGCACACCCAGGCAAGGAGTGTGGCAGTACTGGAGAGAATTATTTCAAATAAGCACTGTTCCTCTGCAATAACTAGGGAGATTGAGAAGTGGTACAGTGAAGGCTGCAGAGAAGGCAATGCCTTGTATACCATTCCCAACCTTAAAGACTGTTGTAAAACAGTTCTGTATGACGTTTGGGCTAAGGGCATTTATAGTGTCTTTTCTAAGCACCAGATTTTTACAGGGCTGTAGTGTTGCTGACATTGCTGTGCCACTTCACAGTACCCTCCTCACCTCCTGTCTGTCTGATGGGGGCTAGGGTAGGAAACTCATGCCTTGGCGGATTCTGGGGCTATCCTTTTTCTTTAATCAAAATCTTAAGGCAATTTTAGATACTTTTTGAAAGATGTTATTTTTATGAACTGATGAAATGTCCCTGGAACTGGATGTTTAATGCATGAAGTGGTGAGCGTATATATTCCTGTGTGTCTTCTTTGTCTGCTGCTCTTATTGTTGTTTTTTTTTTTTCCCTAGTATTTTGAAATAATCCAATGATTTACTTTTTTTTTTTTTTTTCTTTTCAGTCTTCCAATCTTATGTTGCTGTGGTCAAGGACAGGGCTGGTAAATCCAGCACTGGTTTAGCACTGGCAGCTCTGTTGTCAAGAAAGACCTGTCCTAGGCTCAGCAGTAGCAGTCATTTTTCTCCTTCGTAGTAGCTGGTGCAGTGCTGTGGTTTTGACTTTTAGCCTGCGAAAAGCGCTGATAACACCAGTGTTTTCAATTACTGCTCAAATGTTTACTCTGACCAAGGGCTTTCTGAGCCTCATGCTCTGCCAGGGTGGAGGGGAAGCCGGGAGGAAGCAGAGACAGGACACCTGACCCAAAGTAGCCCAACAGGTATTCCATACCACAGCACATCATGCCCAGTTTCTAAACTGGGGGCAGTTACCTGGAACGGTTGGATCACTGCTGGGTCGGGCTGGATATTAGTCAGGGGGTGGTGAGCAGTTGATTTCTCTTCCCTTGTTATTTCCCTTGTCATTATTATTACTGGTGGTACCAGTAGTAATTTGTGTTATACCTTAGTTCCTGGACTGTTCTTGTCTCAACCCATGGGAGTTACGTTCTTTTGATTCTCCACCTCATCCCTCTGGGAGCAGGGGGATGAAGGGTAGGAGTGAGAGAGTGGCTGCATGGTACTGAGTTACCAGCTAGGCTTAAATTACAACAGACCATTCAGGGGCTCTATGCAGTGAAATTAAGAGAGAAAAAGCAGTTTTCAGATGAAAGTATGCACATCAGCAACATCAGTGCTGAAGTTCCTTGTACCAACATGTAGAATTTGCACTCCAGGATTCCTGTCACACACTATGAGGAAAACCTGCATCCTCAGCCTGTGATCACAATTTTATGTGCAGAAATACTGCTACAACATCCCCCAGGACTTCCAAGACTTCTCTGTCCTACTGTCAGGCGGACATAGCACAGGCAATATGGCAGCAAGCTGCCTACACACACGCCTTGCAAATATGCCTCAGACCTGACCTGGAGGGAACGTGTCTGTGGGTGGATACACAGTACAATCTTCCTACCTCTGCAGTGCTCTGTCCGTCAGCTGAGGCTGTCAGCAAAGCTGATAATGAGTCCTGGTGATGGGGCTGGCTTTTTATGTTTGGTGGAGGAGAGTCTAGTTCGGTGATATGACAGTTAAAAAAAACATGTTATTTCTTTAGACCTCAACTTATGTTAGAAATAATCAGTTACCTCATTCATGTCTTCATATATTTGGACTTATTTTTCCAACCACTGTTTTTTTTATGTGATCTACTGTACTTTGTGGGGAGCAATAGAAAAGTATGGTCCCATGGCTAACTGCCATTACCTCTATTGAGAAAGGTTAAATTCTGGGGTTCTCTCTTTCCCTTTGTTTCATGTCCTTGGTGACATCAGCTTTCCTCTTGGCCTGAAAAGCCTTAGGCAGTGCTTGGCTTGTGATGCAGGTGGAGTTGTACCTTCAGAAGCCACAGGCATTACCATTGAGAAGTCTCCTCCATCATTTCCCAGAGCAGGGCTCTCTTATTTCTCTTGCATCTTGATTGTGGAACATAATTCTGCAAGGAAAAAAAACCCCAAACTCTTCCTACTTAAATCCATGCAGCTTTGATTTGGTATTTGTCTTCAAAGGAATTCTGACTCCAAGCAAAGTTTAGTCATTAAGTTATCTCAGTTATGGATTCCCCGTGATTTTCCAAATGTTTGCCCAAGTTAGCCCAAAAATGCTTTAAATGAGAAAGGTCTTCCACTGGTTTAATCTGTCTTGAAACCCAAAATACTTTTTGTGGCTTTATCATGATGCTGTCAGGAAAAGCTCATGAATAAGCTAGCACACAAACCCATCTGTACACGATGTGGATGTCTGGGAGCTGTTGGTCAAAATCCTTTGATTCAAGCCTTTCTAAATCCTCATCTGGCTAATTCTCCGGCCAGGAATGGAACTTCTGTATGGGTAGGAAGAGATGCTCCTCCTGCTTGGAGAGCTGTTGTGTTAAATTTAATGGTTTGTGTCTTGTAGACATAAAATCATCTTTGTGGTTGTTTATGGATTTTAAAATCTGTGTATTCATGGAGTTTGGATTCTTTGACTGTAGCTATATAGGGAGATTCCGAATACTTAATGAGGTATTGAGTACTGCATAACTTTCCCATGTATGGACTTGCAGAAGGTGTTTTGATGGATAGGGTGGTTTGTTTCTCAAACTCTGTAGGGTCAGAGATCATGTGTCTGAAATATTTTATACATGTTGTGTGGGTTTTACGTAATTAATACTTTATGCTTGCCCCTGAGATATGTGGCAGTGGTTAAAACTCAATTAAGTGGTGATTATACAGTGATTATACTGAATGATGAATGTTTCATTTATTTGATTGAAATAGAAAATAAAATATATTTTTGCCATGCTGGTTTTATTTCAAAAAGACTCTGTCAAGAGTAGCACATTCAAAATCTGTTCTGTGTCCTAAATTTATCCTTCTGGAGGAGTACAAGTATTTCTTTGAGGACTTTTTAAAAGAGGATTTTGTTTTCTTACTTTGTAAGGATTGCTTCTGGCACCTTTATGAAGGCTTTTTGCCCTGTCACCTTCAGATTTAGACCAATGTCTTATTCTGCTCACACTGTTAATTAATTGAGCTCTTGCTAATTGCACATTGAAAAATATACGTAACTGAAAGAAATAAGATGAGTGAGACAAATGTCTGTCTGTACCTCTTCTTCATCTCAGGCTGTGGTGCTGTGCCAGAAAAGCTTATGAGCCTGCCTAGATCCAGAGATCCATTCCTGTTATACTTCTGCAACGCATCTCCTCTTGGATCAGAGATTTATCCAAAGGGTGTAGCTCCCTTTTTATTTCCTTTAATGACTGTTTTGCATCTGCCATCATGAGTTTGTCTAGTCCCTTTTGAATCTGCTTCTGCAATTTCTTGCAGCAACAGATTTCAGATTTTGTCTATCTGCTGCATAAAGAAGTACTACTTAAACTAATTATCTGCTAGGACAAGAGGCATTCATTGAAACTAATGTTACACAGCTTACTGAATAATAGCTTTGTACTCAGCCTCATTCAGCAGTGCATTCAACCTTGCCCTTGCCCATCACCCAGTCATCTGTTTTCCAGGTTGAAGGCTCTCAAACCTTTTAGAACCTTCTTGAAAGGTAGCTGCTCCATCTCATTATTCATTGTGGTAGCTCTTCTCTGTACTTCCGACTCCTACCTACAAGCGCTTATTGGAGAGCAGAAATAAGGGCTTGGACATGCACTTCAACTTGCAAAGGGAGAAACTGGTCTTGAATATCTGCTGGAAATTTGGGATTGCTCTCCTTTATGGAAAAAGAGCTCTAACTGGTCTTTCTTAAAAAAGTAACCAACCAACCCTAACTTTAATTTCTGAGCTTTTAAGGAACTATAGCAAAATAACCCATTGGCTTGATTTGTATTCCAGTAGCATCACTGGAACTTTGTGACTTACTCTGTATGAGGTTATTAGTGAATTAAAGGACTTCTCAAAGCAGAGAGCTAAAGACTATGAAACCTACCTTGAAAAGTACATAATGAGTCATGCCTTGTCAAGATTCATTGCCTTTGATAAGGCTGGACAAGGGGTAAATTAGTTTGTGTTCACCTCCTGTGCTGACACTGAGAAAGAGAGAAACTAGTCTGGCATAACTTTGAAGCTCAGTGCTTGGAGGCTTTCTTGAGAGTGCCTGCAGGAAGAGATGGGCAGATTTTAGCCTGAAGGATAAGTGGGTAAGTGCAGCTGTCAGAAGATGGTTGGGATACATGTATTGCTTCCGCAGCAAATGTTCAGCTCCCTTCTGTAAGCATCAGGAGGGCTGCTTATCATTATGACTGTCTCCTAAGAGTTCTGCTGTGTAAATGGAAGTTTTATCATGCCATTTCTAGCTCACGCTATTGTTTAGGAGCAAGTTCTGATTTATATAGTTGTCCCACATTTATGGCTGTAGTGCCACAGTGTCTTAGTGGTGTACCAAGCAATGTGGCTAACATCCGTCTGAGGGTGTTTGTGCCTCTCGAGGGAGGCTTTCTGATGAAGCTCTTGGTTTGGTTGAGCATCCTGGCTTTTTAGGTTTTCAGTTTTACATGTTGTTGTGCATGTTTTTGTCAGGGCGATTCCTTGTGTGTTTGGAAAGAAAAGCAGTGGTGTTTGTGAAGGTATGTGTCTGTCTTTGTGTAAGACTTTGAAAGATCACAGAGCTGAGACCTGGGCCGCTGTCAGAGGGGAAGCTTGTCTCACCCTGCTTCCCCAGAGATCAGCTAAGACTGTGTGAAGGCACTGCTCCAGAGTCAGCTGGGCAGGATCCCCCAGCTAGGTGATCTTCCAGTAGCTGAGTGACTTTTTCAGGTAAGAGGCTCAGGCCATGATGTTTCAAAAATCATAGAATAGTTAGGATTGGAAAGGACCTTAAGGTCATCACTATTAAGCTCAGGTTTGTATTATTTTATTGAAGAGAGTAGAGGAAAACTGTTTTTTTTTTTTGTGGTGGGGTTGTTTGGGGGGGTGTCATGGGTTCAGCAGTAGCAGTCATTTTTCTCCTTCTTGGTAGCTGGTGCAGTGCTGTGTTTTTGGCTTTTGGCTTGGGAACTGCACTGATAACACCTATGGGTTTGGTTACTGCTTAGTGATGTTTTGGTCTGACCAAGGACTTTCTGAGTTTCATGCTCTACCAGGGAAGAGGGGAAGCTGGGGGGGAGCAGAGACAGGACACCTGACCCAAACTGACCAAAGAGGTATTCCATACCACCGCACGTCATGCCCAGGATGTAAAACGGAGAGCAGAGACCCGAAAAGGTGGGAGTGCACTGCTTGGTCGGGCTGGGTATATAGGTGGGGAGTTGTTTATTCTTTCCTTGCATTTGCCTTGTCATTATTATTATTGGTGGTAGCAGTAGTGATTTGTGTTATACCTTAGTTACTAAAC
>JASSUY010015076.1:0-27531 GCA_032466535.1 Forpus xanthops
CCCTGCCCATGGCAGGGGGTTGGAACTAGATGATCTTAAGGTCCTTTCCAACCCTAACTATTCTATGATTCTATGTTCATACTCTAAACTGAGATTTAATAGACACCAAAGCAAGCTTCCATCTAAGGAAAGGCACCTACTAGTTGACCACAGATATCCTAAATTACCACTGGGGAGAAAAAAATTACGACTCTTTCTAAGATCCACTGTCTCTAAAAGAAATTTTTTCTAAACACTTTTAATCAGTCTGCTGTTGTTAGTACTACTGTTTTCAGACTATTCCTTTCGTGTTTCATTCTTTTCAGTTGTGTGACTCAGCTGTGAACTCTATGAGCCAATTTAAAGCCACTTACACCTTATACAATAAGAACTAGATGCAAGTCAATCCACATCTTTAAAGCTTTTGTACTTTTTTTTTTTTTACAAGAAGGTGACATATTTCAACAAAAGACTGTCAGATAGCAAATTACGAAGTGGTGATTAAAGACCAGCATTTCAAAGGCCTCTTAGGCACATACAAGAATACTTGGAATCACCTTTTTAGCATCAAACTCATACTTAAATCCAAAATACTTCAATGCTTTTAAGAAAATCCTGCCATGCATCTATCCGCCTAAAAGCCACTGAAGAAGCCAGCCCTCACTGGCTTGGGCATGACACACTTCCCTCAGTAAAGCTTCTACCTATCTTAAACAACTTAAATGAACATCAGTTTCCTTTTTGTAGCCATGGCAACGACAAGTAACAAGTCTTCAATTACTTCATTACATTATTTCTTTGTGTGAAGAACAGATTTTATTTATTTCTTTACATGTTGGATTGAAGCAGAACTAAAACTAGAACTCAGCTGAAAGAAAGATGTAACTTAAACACACAAACTTTTTGGATGCAACATGAAGGCACAGTCAGATACACAAGGTGATACAGAAGGATGCAATAGAGTTGAATATTATGCTTAGTCCCATGGTAAGTTCAGTCACAGCCTGGTACTGATCATTGAACCACGCTAAAACCATTTACCCTGTACTAACACCACAAGTATGGGTGATATTACGTCCCTTGATCGAGGCCTGCTGAAGGGAATTACAGACCAGATGTCACTTCTCGAAGGCAAAGTTTCAAAAGCCTAAAGAAACCTAACTGTTTACATAATCCCAAAACTACCACAAAATGCAAGGTCAGAGCAAATTACGCTGCAAACATTTTAATTTTAATGCAAATATTAATCCTCACTGGCTCCTGTGGCCAGTAAATTGAATTCAATTTGTAAGACAATTACAGTATAAGACTTAGGTAACCCTCAGTGTACAAACTAGTTGTATCCTATGAGCCACAGCATGGATCACAGTGCTTAACAGGTAATTTATTTTTATGCCTGTTTCATCTCTTCTTATTGACAAATGTGAAAATGTCAGCTACATCAGCTGTGACCGACATCACCCTGTGGCTGCCTCTAGACCTGCTACTACTGCTTTTCACACTTTCCAGTACAAACAACTATCCATGAATAATCATATCTTCAGTATTTTCAGCAGGTAAAAACTGTTTTCCTCTAGGCCTTGTCTGTGTCCACCAATTGCTGGATAAGAAACCACCATGTAGATTCTGAATGTGGCCAGCAGCAGATGAGAGGACAAAGCAAGATACCTGGACAGGATGGTCCTGTTATGAGCAGCAGCACAAGCCTCACCTCCCCAGGATGACATAAGTCCTGCCTTACTTTTGCTCTGTCCAGAGCCAGTGCAGCAAAAGCAGCAGACACAGACTATCTCTCATGAGATCTTCAAGGTCGGCACTGCCTGCAGATGTGGGCAACAGCCACCTGATGCTGAGCTGGCATTACTCAGGAACACAGACAAGGCCATATCGTCACATCTATAATTGCTGCCACAAAGGCAGTAAGGATGTGGATGGAGGCACTTTGCGTACAGCTGTGTTGTCCCCCGTCAGCTATGCGTACCAGCCACAGCTGCTCTTTTTAGAGCTCCCTATCCCAAGGCAGCTAAAGTTAGCAAAGACCGAACAACTCAGCATATTTTAGTTACTGTGGTCCTCCTAGGAAATGTATTAGAAAGTTGTTACATTCACACTTGTAGTCAAGAGAAGCGATCAAGGTTTTGAGCTAGCAGCCTGTTGAAGTAGCACAGCTGGATCTGCAAAATAACATCTGTCCAATGAGTTTTTCAGTATCAAAAAGACTTTTTTTGCTTGGATCCAGCAAACTGGGCCCACAGCAACTGAACCTCCATTTCTTTCAGGTTCCCTTGGAGCAGCTGGACAGAAAGGCCAAAGTACTGCCATCCTTTCACCTTGGTCTGAGCACATGGGTTTAGGATTAATGTGGGAAATAGCCGCAGCCAATCGACTCTCCTGTTAATAAACCAGCTAACTGCAGAGCAAGAAGAACCGTCGGTCTGTGCAAAATTACAGGGTTAGACATGGTTAGCTACTTAAGGAATCCGATTAACGCAACTTCCCTAACTACTTTAAAATATTTTTTATTACATTGTGCAATAGTTCGGGTATTCAGTTTTCCAAAAAAAGTTTGCCACATTTCTTAAAGGGATATTTAGACACACTTAAGGCAGCTTTGGAAAGGTATTTTTTCCTAAGTCTTGTAGCATTTTAAAGGCTTTGACCTTTGTCATGTTCTTAGCTACTCTCAGGGGGGTTTACAGTCTAATAAAAGGGCAGCTGGAAAAGGCCAGTTGGTTGTACTAAAATTATTCTATTAATGACAATCACGAACAAAAAAAAAAAAAAAAAAAAAGATCCAGAATGCTAATAGGAATCATTTCCAAATCTTTATTTCCAGATCCCTGCTCAAAATTATATTGTCTGTATCAGATATTTTCAGTGCCTCAGGAATGCTCTCCTGTGAGTTCAATGACATCTAATAAGGGATGATGTCTCTAATGATACACTAGGTTTTTTACATAGAGGAGCCCAAGCTATCATTTTAGAGACGCATTTACAATCAGCATTTAAAGCTACAGTTCAGCTACAACACACTAGGAAAGCGCTCATCTTAGAATCCTACAGGCTTATGATTCTTTTTGATGTAATGTTGACAAATCATTAAGCATTAAAGAAAAAAAAAAGGCATACTCTTCCACAAAATATTTACATTTTTCATGCTTTAGTGTAAATATTATGAATCCACGTGATGATTCTTTTTAAATCACATTAAGTTTTGATAGAAGCAGGTAATTTTTATTACTTCATCGTTTTTGTTCTTTTGAAAGTTAAACTGAATACGATTGTTAATGAGCAAGAAACAGAAACAATTTACGTAATTTAGCTCTTTCTAGATTATTATCATGCCACAGTCTTAGGCAACTACCATTCTATCTTTGCTAACAAATGATCCTCTTGATATGCAATAAGGGACACTTAAAGAACTTTAGAAACATAAAACTGCCAGTAAGAATCACATAGTAGGGATGTTACGCCTTTATTACAGTTCTGAACACCAAAAATAAAATCGAGCAGATACAAAATAAAAATGTAGGACTTTGCCTATTGTTTTGTCTGTCCTCAAAGTTTTGTGAGAAAAAAAAAGAATCAAAAACTTAAAGAGGTTTTGTGCATTGGGGTCCCCAAGAAGAAAGCTAACAATACGCTAAGCACACTGCTACCCAATTAAGGTAATGTTCATTAAGCCTATTAAACTGTCTTTGATATTAACAAGAAGAAAACCACACAAACACAGCAAAGCCAAAGAATTCTCAGTGAGATCTTTTAGGTGCAAATAAGCAGTTATCACATGGTTTGATGAGTGCTGTGGGCACCCTCCCAGCACAAACAAGTTACCACATCTTTTAGAAGGCAATCACAGTTCTGGAAACTATGATTGAATATCACTTACAGTCCTGTGAGGATGGAGCTGTACTTCAGTAGTTATGTAGAGGATAATTTATCTCAAATAAAAGCTATTTTCCATAGCCCATAAACAAGTTAAAATTCTGCCAGCATTTGTTATGTCTTAGAAGACAACCATGTATATTTGGTATTATAGGGATAAATCACAAAGAAGAGTTAAATTACATCCTCAGATTCACCACCACTTCTGAAAATAACAGAATTAAATTCTCATAAATACGTTTGTAGTGACACACAAAACATGTACTTACAAGCATTTTGACTAAGCATGTTTGAAAGCCTCAGCTTTGTATCCAAAATTATGTCCTACACCATTACAAGTCCCAGAGATTAAAAGTGCAAATAAAAGGGGAAGTAATAAATTCTCACTGCTACATAAACATCTTATTATTTTAAATCTGTTTTGTATCACCACACAATTCTCATTTTTGGAAATACTGTGGTAGAAACTGGTACTTTAAATACCCGGTATTGACTTCAAGTTGCAACCATGAAGAAAGAAAGAAAAAGCACATTACCAAGACATCACAATTGTGCTAAACTGTCAAAACACACAGTGCTGAAAGAATATGGACATAATTTTATTATGTGCTATTACAGCTTCACCCCATATTACGTGATTTACTTCAAAATATTTCATTTGCATTATGCAATAGCAAACGCGTATGAGTAATTTTGGAGGTATACTTATATAATTAGAGGAACTCTATAGGACATGTAATAAAATGTATAGGATATTGACCACTTGAAAATAATACTGAGTTTTATACTCTGCTATAACCTTTTACGGCAAACTTTGCATATAACTTGGCAGTTTTAAGGATAATTTGAAGGCTATGGGATTAGAAGCACTATCTAGTGAATTTGTAACATTACTCTCAAGACACCGTAAAGGCTTGCCAGCTCATAGAAAGCAGGCTAGTCCCTACAAAAATCCCTGGGAGACTAGCCTTTGTGATACAGCAGCAGATCCTCTGCCTTACACGGTAACAGTGAGTTAGACTAAGCTAACTGACTGGATCCTCAGCTGACATACACCAGTCCAATACAACAGCCACATGGAGCCCACCCAGCAGTACCCAAGCAATTGCAGGATCATGGTGTTAGGTCTTCCTCACAAAGGGCTCTAAAACCTTGCTCTTGGTGAGAGAAGAGGCTGTTAACAGAAGCTGTGATATTTAGGATAAAATCAAGCATACTTTCTGAAGAATATACTTACAGAAGGTTTAGTAAGCTTGAAACCAACATTTTGAGATACAACTACACTGCCATTTACCACATACACCCCCCAAAAAAACAAAGCAAAACTAAAAAAACAAACAACTAACCAAAAAGCACAAAGATCACAGGCAAATAACTCATTTACCACAGATTTCACCCAGAATACCACAGTATCCAAACATATCCCACAGGAGCATTACATTTTGCAGCATTCAGCTTGAGACTGTATAAGCATTTAATATTAAGGTATCTGATAAAGGGAGATCTGCCAAGAGCAAGAAGAGCAATTTGGATTTCACTAGTGCTATTCAGAGTTAGCAAAACTCCTCAAAATACGCAGAAACTATGCACTTGTAATGGCGTAAGAGTTTACAAATAAGCAATGTCCTGCAATACCATAAATATTTCATTCAGGCAGATTTAGAGGTAAGAAGCTGCCTCCAGCTGCAAAGCAATACCAGCAATTGAATAGAAACAACAGATGAGTGAACTAAACAGCAGGCTTAAAATACCTGAGCTCCCATAGAGCACTTTATTTTCAGCAATCGTAATTTCTCTACTCAACGTTGGAACATTTTCCCATTTACTCACCATCAGTTTGAAGACAAATCTGGTTTGACTATAGAGTACAGCAACAAAACCCATAACATATCTAAAAGACAAGGGAATAACAAAACGTGAAACATTCTGACTCCCTACTTATTCCACAGGTGGGCAAGTATCCTGGCTAATATGCAATGCCTCAGTCTTTTCAGACCCAACAAATGGGAAAATACCCAAGAAACTTATTTCCAAGACCAAAGTTGCTGCAAGTTTCATGAGCACCTTGTTGTAAAGACATTGTATGCCAGATGTGCAAAATCAATCCCCTCCCAAAAGGTCTCCTGCAGAGACAGGAGCAGCTATACTATGCTGATGCACTCCTCTAAAGCAGCTTTCCACAAAATCATTTTCTCACTCATGATCATGAAAACTGTAATTTAACTAAGGAAAAAAATTTGTCATCTTTACTCACTTTAAGCCTGTCTTAGAGTAGATAAACCCAACCTACTGTAGCTAACAATAGGGACAGCACTTGATGGGGATCCCTGTCATTGGAATCCCAGTGCTTTTTATAATTCCAGAAAACATTCCTCAACCAGACAAGCTAAGCCCACCCTCATGAAAGCAGCACACCACAAGAAGTGTTGGCTCCCTCACACAGAGGATGTGGTAGGGTCACAAAATCTGGAGTTTAAAAGAAAATAATTTATTACCATAACCTGAATCTCTAATGCTGTGTATTACCTGAATGACACATATCATGGTTTTATGTGCAACTGTCCACAGAATCCACCATGAATCATGGCTTTCACAATGCATCTATTTCTCATTTGGGATTCACCCATGTGCTAGCGACAGACAACCTTCCTTCCTGAACCCAGAGCAGCATGCCATCTCCTGTGATGTAGCATGTCTTCTTTCTCCTTACCATGACTTAACCATTAAGCATCTTTCCTCAGGTTACAGCCATATCTCCTTTACACCTTGCTGAGATTTGCAAGAACAGCCTCTGGAAACACAGGACTTCCAACTCCACCAAAATCTGAGTTGCACCTTCTCCAACTAAGTATTGCATGTCATCAAGCAACAGCCAGAACAACAGACTTCACTGCAGCTCCCTGGCTATGTCCACACTAACACCAAGACCACTATGGATCAGTCTCCATTCCCAACAAAACTAGTTTCAGGACACAAATTCCTTATTTGCTTTTCAGAAAAGCTATTCTTTGTCTAAGATTGAAAATTGTATTTTACTCAGAAAATTGGCTCAAATGCTACCCTTACTGGGTAGCAATGGTCAAAAAATGAAACTAAACAAAACTGAAGTTTCAAACTTTTATCTTTACATAAAGTAGATCCACTGCTTATTTTTTCTTGGGATTTTTCAGGCTACCTTCATGGTACCTCCATCTTTTTTCATTAGGAACAAAAAATTTCAAATAAAATATCTAAGATAAAAACCCTAGAGAAAACCCAGCAATCTTTAAAAACTTTCAGGGTCATAACACTACATTTAGTAGTATTACTTTAACATGTATTTTCAACTTTCTAACTTCAGCTTTTCCCCTGCTTCTCTTTGATGAATTCCTTGTACACAGAACTCCTCATCTTACCTAGACTTTGTAAGAGCTATCTGCTTACACAGACATGTCAGCAACAACTATTACATTTCTAATACTTGCTGTTAAAAAAATTCATTTCAGAAATAAAATCTTTTTACTTTTAAATTATGTTGCTATCATATCTATATGCAAATACAAGCGGTCAGCCTCAAAATAAGTTGTGTAAAAAGGCAATATCTTGATTACCAGTATCTCTGAATTCTGCAGAAAGCAGAGATCTAGAAGTACCTATCCAGAAGTGACAGAGGACAATTACATAGTGATCTGGTATCCCATGAAGGCACTGCTTTTGAGTTCCATGACTTACAAGGAGCAGAAAACTTGCACAGTCTTTGTGCCAACACAAGACACCAGATTAAGCCAAAAAGTCTGATTTTTTCATTGGTAGTCTCCAGTGAAACAGTAATATCCTGAGCTGGTGCCCACCCCAAAGTTCCCACAGAATGAGCAGAGGTACCACAACTTCTACCCGTGTCTGTGCTGCAGCCTTGGCTTTGTGGTTCAAACCCAGCAGGAGAGCAAAACTGAATAATGAGACAAACTGAGAATGCAAAGCTTGAAATATGCTCCAACTACCTTTTGATGGTTTGGTAGAACAGACCACATGCAAGCCAGGAGCATTTCCTCAACGGAGAGGTAGAAATGTGATAAAAATACAGCATCACACATGCCATTAATTCTCATTCCCTAACATGTTTCTGACAGCCGCTCTAACTCACACACATGAGCAGAAAAACAAATGTATGCAGTAAAAAAAAAGAATGCAGTAAAAGTGGTAAACAGAAGACAGTTGGAAGCAAAAATAACAGGACTGCAATACTACTCCACTACATAACCACAATACATTTCAGGGTAAACATGTAAAGGGAACGAACATCTTGCAATCATATCCAGCTTTGGCATTTCTCCATTTGTGAGTTTCTACTTTCACACCAGTAATCTGCACCTTCTGCCTTAATCTGAATTTTCTCTTTCATCATTTTATTAGAAAAATCCCAGATACATCAGAAATAAAGATGAGGAACATCACACATGTACCCCAATGGTGAATTAATATCATTTAATTAATTAATTGAAGATAAAATTCAATTAAAGCCAGTGAGAAAATGGAGATCATCTATTTTGCGATTACAAAACAACTGACTTGCACTGCTTCCTCTATCACCCTGCACAGTGCTTCCCAAGGACCTGCAATAAATGAAACAGCAAAGAGGAAGTGGAAAAGCTGCATGACCCCAAAGGCACTTCAGGGCTGAGGACATGTCATGCAGTGCACCAACGAAACCTCTCTTCCACAGGCTGTACCTGAAAAGCCGAAAAGGAGGCATCATGCTGCAGCTGAACGTGATTCCAGTCTGAATCTGAGCGCAGCAGAAAGAATATGCATCTCTTCCTACTCTAGTTATCCCCAAAGTCTTTGCATAATCACAGTTTTATTTATACTCAGAGTACGACATTGATTAGATTGGCAAAGTTCGTCACCAAGAATTGTTCTGCTTCAGTGGCACAGAACACATTCAAACCTGCAACATCTCCTTCGGCGTAGAAGAGTAAGAGTATCCCATATATCACAGTTACCTATTTTCCAGTGCCAGAGGTTATGTAAAAACTTGTCTGAGCACAATCATAATTTACATACAGGGAGAAATCAACTCCTACTATGCATCAGAACATGAGCAAATGTCATTTTCCATGCCACCTTCACGCCAAGCAAGGTTAGGATCACTTTTTAAGCACACTTCTTTGTCCAAGCAAAATCATCTTGTCTCAATGCTGATCACAAAGCTTCACTGCCTGAGACACATCTCTCTGGAGGGCACAGCCAGAGCTTTCCCACCCTATCTGAACACTATATGGCTATGTGACATTCCCACTAACTTTCCACATGTGCTGCTACTGGGCTGTGCATTTTACTTGCAACACCACTGGCCCAGCTGAAGTTGCTCACTTCTAGGAGACAATCCCCTGATTCCAGGGAAAGTCCATCCTTCTGCCTGGAAGGAAATGTAGAGTTAGCAATATCTTGCTATTAGTATACAGCGTTATGATACAGAGCATTTGGCGGATCCTCTATATCTGGAATGCTGTCATTACCCCTCTGCCTTTTTAACTTCATGAGTTTGAATTGTTGCAGTTTGGAGGACTTTGAGATTTCTCCTCAAGGCCAATTTCATCAATTATCTCTGTCTTTAGCAAATCTGGATATAATCACTGTAGTTGGCTCTGAATGGAGAATGCAAGACCATTTGGGGATTACTGTTGTAATGGTCTTGTATATTCCTGCAAACCTTGCAAATATTATTTATTAGTATTTCAACCACTAATTATTCTATATTTTATGCTCAAGGACAGCACTTTGTTCAAAGGAAGAATCATTTTTAGTTTTAGCTAGGTAAAGATTAGATACCTCTTGTCAGCACTTTCAGGACAGACAACTTTGTGATGAATGCTCGTAACTCTTGCTAAAAATCTGACTACATTTTTAGCTAACAAACTGAGAGATGAAGACATTTCCTACAGAGCAAAAATAAAATTACACTCTTACTTTGCCAAAATTTGGACAAAACTCAGCATTTCAATTGGGTCAATGATGCATCTAATTTTAGGTGCCTATATTTAAATTTCTCCATTGCTTCCTCCCATTACTCCCCACAAAAAAAAAAACAACCAACCAACCAACCAAACAAACAAAACCTCTTTTTGAAAAGAAATGCTTGAGGAACAGTGAACTTAACCTTTAGAAATGTCCTGCATCTCTTTATATTTTCTGTTTGGCTTAGACTAACACACCTTTATTATTGCTTATATACAAAAAGAAAGCACAAGGTGTTAACAGCCTTCATGAAGACACTTTTTCTGTTCAAGGCCTCTGTTGAATTCAGAATTTTGATGGGTTTAAGTAAACAGTGATGCTTGAATAATACTGAGGTTGTAGAATTCAGATCTAAGCTCTTTCAAATACTCATTTTAACATACACAGCTTCTTGAAAAAAATGAGAAGGAGCAAAATTCCTCACTCTTAAAAGCTGTGTACAGAGATGGATCTTCAGAACACTGAACAGCCTAATCAGGGTGAAGAAGTCTCAACTGAAAGCTCACAAAGGACCTTATCTATCCCCTTCTCCATTTTTTCATTTCCACCTTTCTCTTTAAAAGGGTGCCTCACCAGAGAATATGAAGAATGAAAGATTCTATAGTACAGGACTGAAATCCATCAAACCCAGGATTGTGGTCCAAACCCAACCAGCTGTCAAACCCAGAGATACGAATGTATGCTCACTACTGCCTAATAAAATTTGAATCAAACACTTTGCATCTGATTCTCCATGTGAGCTTTTATGCAAACTTCTAAAGTGCAAGGAATCCTGGGGTGGAAGAGCTATTCTGAGAGCTTTCACATAGTTCATGTAATTAGGGAAACCACTTCCTTTGATTGTAAGTGTTCAAAACAGCTGAATTTCTTCTTTCAAAGGAACTCTGTGATTTGGGTCATCTCTTTTACTTGCTCTTTCATGTTTCTCAAGATGAGAGGTGAGACTGTAGAGCACATTATTTAGAAAAAAAAAAAAAGATTCCACTTTTTGTTTTAGGGATTGAACTTGTCCTATTCAAAAGGTTGTCATTTGGAAATCTTTCTTTCCCTCCCTCTGTTTCCTTCCTTTTCTGATAAGCTCTTCAGTGGCTCTCCAGCTAACATAGTCCAAAATGCCAATTTAAACCTAGGGGAAAACTGAAATATGCCACATAAAGGAAAGGGGACTCTCATTTTCCTTTGTACAGTTGTAGCTGAATATGTAATTATAAAGGAGCTCAAGCTGCAGGATCTCAGTCCCCATATCACGTTTACTTTTTTAATGGTTCTAAACACTGACCAAGCAAAAAGGCAGAAATAGAGATTTTAAAAGACAAACAAAGCAGCAGCCCTTTCCTTTGAAATGGGTCTGCGGGTTTTTCCTTTCCCAAAAAGAGAAGTCAGGTCAGTTTCAAGGCAACAACCATGTCACTAGAGCTAATAGCTGATTCCAGTGTTGTTACAACATCAAGTGTCACTTGCCCTGAATTTCTTGAGCCAGGCACCCCATTAGCACCGTTCATCTCATCAACAGCCGCAACAGGCAGGGAACTGCTCCCCTCACACTGTATAGCACAGAAACGCAGTAATGAAAAGGCAGGAGGCTTCATACTGCAGATTTCAAATCCATTAAGTAACAACAGTATGCTTGTTTACCCCGGGAGGATAAACCTTTATTCCCAGCCAGTGAAAAATTGCAGGACTTCTTCCAGAACTGTAGGACTAACAGGGATGTGGTTTGCAACAGGCATAGAGTAAACCACTTGGGACACAATGCCAGAAACCACATTACTGCCAACTTCTGCAGAGGACAGAGGAGACACAGGCTTAGAGACAAGGTTTTACAATAGAGACTTTGGTACAAATACATAAACAACTGAAAAGGCAAAAGAGCAGAACTCCAAAACATGTGCACCTAATGAGCAGGGTTCTGGACCCTGCACTTTGTTTTCGGACCCTCTCAACCTCTTACAGGGGGTACTGACAAGGCAACATCCAAAAGAAAGAGCAATCCAACAGCTCCAAATTTTATTTCCCTGTTGCTATACACATATATTACATACAGCACCTCAGCATACACATCACAAAGGGACTGAAGAAAAAAGCCTTTTCCTTGGTTTATGAAATAAAAAGTATGCAGTTCACCAAAAAGGAAAAGCACAAATCACTACTTCTAAGCCATCATCTTTGATACGATGGCCTCAAATGCAGCTGACATTACTAAAATTAAGATCATTATTAGATGAAAAGTGATTACCACGCTTTCCCCCACCTCTAACTGCACACAGGCATGCACTACGTTTTCTCTGCTCTGTGATTCTTCAAAGGAAGAAGAAAAGATATCATCTTGGAAATCTCACTCACTCACTCAAGGGTGAAGCAATAAGGTTATTTTAGCAAGTTTCCAGAACAATAGCCTACCCACCTCTCCAAGTCTGCCTTTGTCAGGTAAAAATTTGCAGAGCCTCAGCCTTCACTGGGAAGCTGACACCCACCCAAGCTGAATGCCTGCCTTTTGGGATTTCCACCTTCCAAAGGTGAACTTCTTACAAATAAACTGGCCTCAAGCTGCACCAGGAGATGTTTAGATTGTATGTTTGGAAAAATTTCTTCACAGAGAAAAAGGTGGTCAGGCATTGGAACAGGGTACCCAGGAAAGCGGTGGAAACACCATCCCTGGAATTGTTTCAGAAAACACGTATATGAGGCCCTCAGTGATATGGTTTACTGGCAGTCTTGACAGTCCCGGAGTAGTGGCTGGACTTGATGATCTTAAAAGTCTTTTCCAACCTAGCTGGTTTCATGATTCTATGAAAAATGGCATGTTGTTTTCCTGCGCCTACCAATAGCTTCCTCACTTCTCCTACAGCAGCTCAAGAGTTTCTACACACCATGCTTATTTTTGAAGCAGCTACTGGTAACACACTGTATGTCCAATACACACACCAACAGCTATTTGGCCAGGACTGCAACATCACATGATTTTTAATTTCCTTTGCTTACAATAGTTAACTTCAAGAAACTTCAATTTTCAGAAGTTCTGGAGTAAAATAAATGAGCAACTAGAGGAAGAAGATGACAAGTGGAAGACATGTGCCAGCGCTCCCTTCCAGCAACATCCAGGGGCCAGGCACCACTTCACTGAAGAGGTGAGATAGCAGAGGAGCCCCTTGTGCTTGCTAGAGGCTGCCCTGCTCCCAGGCATCAAGCAGGCACACTGGAGAAGAGACTGAGGAGGCACAGAAATCGTCACTGTCACTCCTGTCACCCCATTTCCCTGTGGAGCTGCCTTTCTCTAACAGAAATTATGCAGAATGCCGATTTCACTAAACATTAATAAATGAACATGCATTTGCGAATAGCACTCCTTCCCAGTAGCTGAACAGATGAAACACATTCAAACAGAGAAACAGGACAGTCTGGAGGCAGATGGATAAGAAAAGCCTTTACTGGTCTCATTTCCCCAGCGTGTTAGCGCAATTAACTACATAGGAAAGAGTTAAGACTGAAACTGCTATCTGGGCTCCTCTGCAGCCTCCGCTAACATAAACAGGTCCGAATGTTTCCCTATGACTGTTTACATTGTTCTCTTAAAAAGGAAACTTTCTCTATCAGCACCTTAGCAAGTGGCAATAGGTAAATGTGAAATTATTTGTACACTCTTGGTTGCATGATTACAATTAAAAAGATTTATTTTGATGTTTCCCTTAAAGTTAGGATATATATTTTTTTGTTTTTTTCTTCTTCCACTTTGTTTTTGATAAAATACTGTGTCCCAGACCATTATGCAACTCGTGCACAGCCCAAAGAGGAAAGTAAAGGACAGGAAAAAAAAAAAAGGGAAGTAAAGAGCAGCATGTCTAGTCTTATCGAGCGCTTATCACCCTCTTAAGAGGACAAAACATGGTGTTCAAAATTACATTGCTACCATGGGCATGGGGGACAGCTTGGTCCCCAACCAAAGACTGTGGTCCCCAGGCTCAACTTTCAATATGCCTGTGAAAAGCAGCTTCCAAGCGAGACCAATGATCACAGCCTCAGATCACATCAACTCCAGCACAGACACCTGAACTCATCTGAACCATCACACAAGCATGCAACAAGCCAGAAACTATGTAAGATTCAAACAATACTTCTACACACCTCAACAGCAACTTTGGTATTATCAGTAACAATAATTTGTCATTCAGATGGTGCAGTCAATGTAAACTATTTAATTAAGAGCCTCCAGGGACTGCAACACCAACACATCTCATTGCAGGTCACAGGCATTAACATTGTCAGCACTCGAAACTCTAACATGCAATCACTTATCATACTCTAAAGTTATCACTAGATCTCACCTGCCATGTGATTTTGTACTGTAATCTTGTATTCAGAAAACTATATAATTAACTAAATATAGAGAAAAGACTAACTTGAATTAATCCTCAATTCCTTGACCTTACGACAGCCTAAAACACCACCTTGAGAGAAAAGGATCCCTTCCATATCCATGAGACTCCTACAGTGAAGCTTCAGGACGTCTTAAACATCCCAAAATACCATTTTGCACTTGATCACTTCAACAGAAGCTCGAGGTCAGAGAATGTCGTGGGAGGGGAAAGAAGAGAGCTGCCTTTTGATGTCAGGGGTTGCTGACATAGAGAAATAAGCAATACAGCCTCTCCTCCAAATTATAAATAATAACTGAGCCCATGCAAAAAGAAACAGAAAAGGAACATTATCTACAGCAAAATAAAATAATAAATAAATGAATAAAAATTCCCAAAACTAGGAAAATGCCCTCAATTGCAACTAAGTATTTACTGGCAACTTGAGCAACCTGCTATCAAAAACTTGCAGTAGATTTACAGAATAATTTTTAAAACTATATGAAATTAAACTTGCTTATGAAACTAAAGAATATTTAACAATATCCTAACAGGCTGCACACCATAGATAGCAAAGAGAATAAGAAACAGTGCTTTCTAAAGAACCAAGAAATTTTCCCTCTATTCTTACCAAAATTTGCTCATAATTTGCAGGAAAGTGGTACAAAAACTTGCTCACCCACAGTGCTGCACCTTCTGAAAATAAAAGCAAACATCCAAACAAAATGAAATTGAAGAAAATTGAGGTAAAAGGGTCCAAACCTCACAGAGACATTCCTAACCCAGGGGATCAGGCACATGGTGGTAAGTTCCGGTACCTCAATCAAGCTATGGCAACTGTCTTTGTATTCTTGACCAGCTGCACACACAAGGTAATTCTGCTTCACACTGACAAAGTTTAGGGCAATCTAAGAGTCATGCAAAAAGAAGCAAATCTGGTGCATCTTAGCTTATTAATTTACCTGTTTATCAAACTTGCTTATGTAGTAACTGTTCAATGCTGCCCACCAGTCAACAGAAGGCCATTTGCACTTAAACCTTGACAATTTCAGTACAAAATCTGGCGGCTTAGCTGACACAATAAAAGAGAGGGTAACTTCTTAAGTATGGCTTCAGCAAGATTCCCAGCACTTGTGAAATTCTTTTCATTCACGGCAAGCTAATTTGACAATGCTGACAGTCACTATGTCTCAATTGGCCAAAAATAACTTTTGAAGCCACAGATTGCCAGTCCAGGTCCTGACACGCCAGTTTCATTGAAGCCGATGTCTACTTTAATTTAAGCCAAAATTGGCTTGATTTAAAAGAATGTGCACACACAAGCCTGTGTAAGTAAGAATCTCAAATTAAGCTCTTCAAAAAACCTGAGTAAACCACACAACTCATGATACAAATGCTCATTATTTACATGAAGCAACTCTGAAAGCCGTTACTCATCAGATCAAAAACTTGGTATAAAAATGTTTAAATACACAAGTAAAAAAATCAACTACAGTAAAATGTAGCAAAACACAAACATACATGGTTTTGAGCCTGCATTGCTACATCTCCGAGACAATCCCGGGGAGCAGAGATGAAGGGGAACAAAGTTTCTTCTTAAAACAGACAAAATGAAATCAAAGCCTATTTTTCCACACTTATGATACAGTCTTACCCGAAGCACTAAGAAAATCTAATGCAGTGACTTTCTTGACACCAGAAAACAGGATAGTTACTTACAAAATATAAAGTACTATCCCTTAAATAAAAGCCAAGAGTAGGGCAAACTCAAAAGCATCCAGAGATTTATTTCAGTGGTATCCAAAACTAGTTTATCCTGCACGACATAGAATATATAGCAGATGGAGCATCTGAACCCATTTTGACAACTTTCACAGTTTAGAAAGGGTACAGAATATCCTCTTGACACCTTTTGGGAATACCCTTGCCAGCACCAAGAGGAGTATCCTAAGCCATTTTCTTTACCAAGACATTAAAAAAAAAACAAAACAGAAATCCCTGCACGATAACCACTCTGTAAACTAGAAACAAAGGCATTTTAAGACACCCCTCTGGTATAATAAATGAAATTTCATTTACTATTAGATGCTAACAAGATACAGCAATATTTCTCCAAACAAATACGGAGTTGGAAGGACTCCCATGAGATCACTTACTCTAGGGATATACAATCTTTCTTTTGTTGCAAACTCTGTAATTTCCCAATATAGGCACTGATACCTCTGGACAGTTCATACACTTAACTCGTACCCCTAAAGTACCTTAATATAGCACACATTCTAAGACCTCCTTCCCTGCTCAACAGCAACAGCACCTGCGTCAAAGGACCATGGGTTGGAAAATGGGGTTTATTGTTTCCCCACTTTGAGTAGGAATCAAGTAAATCCATCCATTTCCTGGCAGCTGTTACCTTGAATCATTTTCAATACCTGCTGACTCAAACATGAGAGGGGTAAGGGAGTAGGAGCTCCTAAAAAGAGCTAGTAAGATAATAAAAAAGCGTCAAAACTGACCTTCATTACAACCAGGTCCCAGTGTGGAGTCATTCAAAGCTAGCACCCAAGCACCCATACCAGCTATAAATTGCAAAACCAGCATCTACTGTTTTTAGTCCTGTCAGAGACAAGTACCAATTTCAGTTTGGTTTGGTCCGGTTTGCCCTATTTCACTCTGATGTTTTTCTCTTGTTACTCTTGAAAGTCATTCCCAGTCCCTACTCTCATGACCCACATTAAAAATACCACATGCTCTCTTTTAGGACTACAAACATGAGTGAGGTAAGTCCAGTGACATGCATGTGGTTATACTTAACTCACCCCCCTCGGAAGGCATGGGTGCAATCCATGTTTTCTGGACAGTCCCTTTCAGAAGTGAATCATAAAATCAAGTAAGTGAAAAAGCTACCTTATATTCCATATGAAAAGTTTTACGAAGCATTAAAAGATCCCCTGAAAGCTTTACTGCCTGTGTATTGCATACACGAAAACCTGGCAATACAAAATTAATTTCCACAGTAGTCAGACTTTCAGCAATAGAGCATCAAAACCAGTAAAAACATGTTTTTGTTTTTGAGTTTCGTAAAGCTCAAATGCATCGCACAGACATGACCGAACAAAGTATGCAGAGTTAATCCTGCTCAATTTAACATCTTTTATCTACAAGTTAGTCGTGTTAGTTCACCAGAAGAATTTCCCAATAAGATTACAGTTACATTTTATTGGTTTTTTTCTCCCCAGCACCCTCCTGCAGTTTGCACAGACCTTTTGAAGGAATCTAGGGACAGCTGTACTGCATGAAACCGAACAATCTTGTACCTAAGCATCATGGTTATAACAGCTGAAGCAAGCACATCAGGTGCAATACTGCTGTCCATCAATAGCACAGAGGCAGTTCATAGATCACAGAATACCTCCAAAGAGTAGCAACATTAAATTCAAATTTCTAGTAAAATTCTGGCAGTAACAAATCTTCCAGTGAAGAACCACACTCCAGATGCCAAGTGTCAAAAAAACAGCCACCAAAAGCACAGCCTTCAAAAGCAGTGACAAATAACAGGCGAACTTCAGAGATGTACAGTCAACTGAAGGAGGCGAGTGCTATTCAGTGAAAAGCTAATGCAGCAAGGGGTAAAACAATGTTTGTAACATTTCACTCTAGCAGTTACCTGCTCCAGATAATGGAGTCAAAAGAACTGCAACCAATTTGCAGAATAAGGCCTTTGGGGGCATTCTCTCCCATCCATTGCAGTGGAAGCCAAATTACAGGCTTATCCAATAATTCATATACATAGGTCGCAAAAACACCAAGTAACTTCCTGAGTAGTAGGTACACGATTTTCCTCAATGAATGCATGTAATTATCACTTAGGGCAAAAGGAGCAAGCACACATCCTACTAAAAGAGACCTTTCTACTTCCACCGCTTGCACCATAAACATCACACTGACAGTCTAATTTTTCCATAAAACAATTCACAAGGAGACTCCTGTTCCTTGCTTAAAAACTAAAACTCCCAAAGGGCTTGGAGTAGGTACTAAAATGTCCATATAATTTTGGTGCTTAATCACTCAAGACACTCCTATGGTTTACTTAATCAGAAGTCTTCCCAGAGTTTCAGATCTGATACACTAACCAAAGCCATGCAGCACATTTATTTTTCTCTGCACATCTACTTAGCTGTATCTAGCTGTATTTTATTCACATGAACACACACCCTTTCCCATACAGTCACATTTTACTCTCTATAGAAAGAAAGTTAATGCCTTGCAGAGGTCTCCCCATTTCTCAAATCTTAGAGAGTTTTGGAGAAATCTGTCTGAGCAACACTCTCCCAAGTATTTATAAGTTTTTTGGGCACATATTTTAGTATGATATGTTGCTATATACTGGAACAAAAATTGCTTTGTTTAACATGTCAGAACTTGTTAGCTACTTGGCTAATATAAAACCTTCAAGATCTTTGCTGGTTTTGATTGGCTTGTTTAGTAAAATTAAACACAGATACAACATATTTGCAGAATGATACCACAGTTCTATTGACTTGGCTTGTGTCTTCGGACTCGGCTAGCACGAAATTCCTCTGAGCAAGCTTTTCCCCACTCTCCTCTGTTTTCCTTTTAATCAGTTGTTATGGATTATTGGCAGCAGTTAACAGAAATACAAGACAACCAGTCATGGAGTTAAAATGACACTTCCTTTCAAATAAACAAGAAAAAGGAGTAATTACTTTTCTGGACCGAATGCAAACCATCCAACTATCTACTAAACACAGACACATACAGTTACGGCAAGTTATTTTTCTATTGCTATCAGAAGAACCATTGACTCACCATGACTTTCAGCACAGTTCAGTCACAGATGTTTTTATTATCATCATTACAGATAAACATACTAGATATGTAAAGACTGATAGCCGTAAGGATCAGAAGAGACTTTTAGGCCACAGAGGCCAGCCTCTGCTACATCACAGGCCACAATATTTTAGCAAGCTGCTCTTGTGTTGAGCTCAACAACTTAACAATAACAATAGTCAAAGAAACCCAAACCATCTCAATGTGAAGACATGAAAAGATGGAAAGAATTCTCCACCTCTGTTTCTTCTGTTTGTAGAATGCGCCAAGCATCCTCATTCCTCATAATTTGTGCTTTATTTCCCATTCTAATTTGCCTGGCATTAGATCCCAACCATTAGTTCTTGTAATAACTTTCTGCACTAGATTAAACGAGCTGAGCATTTTCTCCACATGAAAATGAAATTTTTGTAAAAAAGCTCTTATTTTTCAGTTCTCTACAGTTTTGACAAACAAGTTCTGGCAAAACTTGCTAGACTTAAGGCATCACCACTTGCCTCTTTGCTGCCTCCCCAGAAAAGAGAATTTGCCCACACCAGGCTGGCCTCAGCTATAACCCATCTTGTTAGCTTAAGCAGAAAATGACCTGTCCAGAGTAAACTACACTATTGTGCTGGAAGGCACTTGCTCTCCTAGTGTCAACCTGTCCTGATGGATGATGTCCATTGCTCTATTCCAACACACTAACCCCCACAGCCCTCCTACTCTCTACTCTTTGTGTTTTGCAGTCCCCCTTGGGCTGCCCCTGCGGTTCATTTACAGTCTTTTAAACACAACAGAGCCAGGTCTGTACCTACTGCCTAACAGCCTTGTTCCCAGTGCCACATCCCGAGGTAAAAGCATGCCTAGTTCTTACAAATGTCTTGATCCTCACTTAGATATGCAAGGGCAGTAACAATTTGCCTAACAGTACCATGATATGAGCTCTTAATGAGCTGCAAGTCTTCATTAATCCCTAAATAAACCCTTAAATTATACTAAATTCTTTACAGCATACAGTTTCATTTTCCTAAGGTGCCACCTGTGTTCCTTGTTATTACAAGCTGAACATCGTATTTAGCTGTTTAAAAAAATATAAATTTGTTAAATAGTCCAACTGTGGCAAGCAATAGTTATGACTGTCCTACTTTCTCCATCATTTCCCATTCCACTGAGGTTGACTCCATTACAAGACATAGTAGTACTGGTTTTAAGTTTTCTTTCAAAAATGCTAGCAGCTAGCAGCAGGTCTAGCACGCACTCCTGTGTAATCCCACCAGATAGACGCTATTCAATAGAGATACTTCACTGGCCACTACTGAGATCCACCAGACAGTTGACTTTTTAAAGAGTGCATTACTGATACTGCATAGCACCGATTTTACTTGTCTTTCTGTATCTTTTGAACAAATAGTAGAAATAAAGAGAACGTTACAAACTGATATTGAACAGAAGGAATAAATCTCCAACCATCCTGTAAAAATCATGAGATTCTTCCCATTATTACAGACAGCAACTTGCTTAACCACAATCACACATGCTCATCACATCACTAAGCATGACATAATCATGCTAACTTGGTTAGGGCAGCAGTGGAGGAACTTTGGCGTCCAATTATTTATATTATCCCTTGCGCTGCTATCCTCCAGCTTATAACTGCCTTCCTAAAATACTTTTGAGGGTATTGTACACAAGCGAGATATAGTCATGCTGGAACAGCAGTCCAATAACCTCTCTCCATCACTACAGTGGTGCCTCCTCACTGCTACGTCAGCAGTGATGACCAGTGGGCAGACTGGAGCACGGTGAGGACCACCTACACTGTGTCTGTGCCAGGCCTGTACATAGCTGAGGGTCAAGAGGATTTTTGGGCAAACCTAAAAATCTTTTTTAAAAATAGAAACAACACTTCAACCAACCTTAGCTGGTAAGGCTGCAGTAAGTTAACTCTGCCTTCTCCCACAGGATTGCTAAGGACCTGTCCATCTTTCCAGGTGCACAGGATGCAGCAAGGGAAGATGACTGGTAGAATAGACTTAAACCGCACTGCAGGATGAGACCAATCTGAAGTGTGGCTATTACTAACCCAGAGCTAGTGGAGGTCCAGATCAAAACCTGCAGCAGGCAGGCAAGAGACAATGCTGAGCAACATGCTAAGCCTATAGTGCACGTATAGATGCAAACCACTGCACTTAAAAGCCACCTGATGCAAAAAGGAGAAGACAGAAGCAGGCAAAGACAGTGAACACTACCTCTTCCTATCTAGCAAAATGCCCAGCAGTATCAAAGGGAAATTACTAGCTCCACAGGTGCAGCTAGCTCTCCTCCTCAGAGAGGAGCAGAGAGGAGCTGCTAGACAAGAAAAGTGAGGTGGGACAGTGGAGAGCAAAACAATTATGTTTTAAATCAGAGATGCCCTGGGTTGGGGCCCCCTCAGTATGTCTTTATTGTAACATCATCCAGTTACAGGGTTTTGTAATTAGAAGAATAAAAAGCTTAAGGTAGTTCACTTTAATTAGCGGACAGAAGACACTAGGAAAGAGTTTCTGACCTTGTTCCTGCAGCAAAGTGAATGAAAAAGTAATCTCTTACCTCTTTTTCTATTTTGAGCAGCTTCTTTACAGCCACCTCCTTGTCCTGAGAAATCCATCGGGCTCGGTAGACACTCCCGAAACTTCCTCCACCGCAGTTCTCAAAAAACTGCAAGTCATCAAATTTAATTTGCACAAATGAAGCACTGGTAGACGACATCTCATAATGACAAAATATACCACAGCAAAACCTGTGAAGAGAAAAGCTTTCATTAGCACATATGCTCCATGCATTATGGATTTTCTTACCTGTGCTCAGATCCCCCATAACCAGGCCCCATCACCATAAACATGCTACAGTAAAACCCACAGGGCATAGGAGGAGAGCCTGGGAACTCTCACTCTAACAGGCTGTGCAAATGTTTGCATAATTTGCAAGGGCTATTAGGAGCACCTGGGACGCAAATAACTAAAAGTATTCTTCAGTGCGATACTGACGTTTCCCGAACACCTTGGAAGCGGCTCTGGGAAAGACAGGCGCGTCGCTGCCTTCCCCGGACAGCGACAGACGGGAAGCTTGCTCTCCGCTATGGGCTTGCCTAGGAGCTCAGGCACGCCAGGCACGCCGGCTCTCCCACCGCTATGGCCGCGCACAGGGCGCAGGCAGGGGAGCAGCACCACGTACACTGCCGGCACTCCAAGCTGTGCTTCGCGCAAAGATGTGGAAAAACCTGGCCATGGTAAATGTCTCTTCCGGAGTGACTCAGTTCTGTTTGCATGTTATAACACAGAGCAAGTACGCAGTAATTCATCTGGGTTACAATATGTGAAATTCTGCAGCCTGTGCCAAGACCGGTGTCGGCAGTTTCAAGAGATGATCCCATGTCTGCTGCAAGGGGAACAGAACGTCCTTCTCAGGGATTTCACAGCAATAAAGCCTACGCTGTAGCAAATTTCAAGAACATTATCACCTAAATGCATGAACAATGAGTAATTTTAGGTTCTTCTGGAAGCCTCCAATCCATAGGGGGTTTTGAGATGGAGTACATACATTATGTGTTCCCCATGGCTGGGAAATGCATCTGTAATACAACCAGAGCTGCTGACTACCAAAACCCCTTTACACCAGTCCATTCTGTAACAAATACGGACATCATTCCCTCCCCTACTGGCTCCCCTGACTGTGCAGCTAATCTGATTAAAATTGTCAAGTATCATTTGACCAGAAATTTCTGGCACTCTCTGGTTGCAGCTATTCTCCCAATGAGAAATGAAGACACCAACATTTTCCTACATAGTGCATGAAATAACAGAGCTTTTCCCGAAAATACCTGCTTTGTTTTGTATCAATTCACCACCTGTAAGGGGAAAGGCAAGCGCTGACCAGACCACGACAACTTTACTATGTTTACAGAAGGCAACGCATTAAGGAGGGAGCAGACTTCAAGCATGCCTTTCACTGACAACCAGCCTGCAAAACTCTCAGGGAGGGAACAGGAACGCTCCTTCCCCAGCTCTGTGAGTTAGAGCAAGGGTTACCCATGCGACATAAAATAAAGCTCCTTCTTCCAGTACCCTGGCGGCTCCTTCCTCAGTACAAGTGCCTGTGCTCTTCTGCTGACCTTTTGCTCTTTTTTAACCTGGTTGCTGTTGTTAGGTTTCCTGCCATCCCAGAGCCATCTTTTGCACTGCACTGCACGTATTTTTTTGAGAGAAAGCTCAAGAGAAAGGAATCGGTCACTCCTGCAAACCAGGACAGTAGCAAAGCTTGGTTTAACTTTCTGCTCTTTCCCAGCACTGTTCAATTAGCACATCTTCAGAAACAGGAGCTCATTTGCCATGATTACTCCAGCAGCTGCCCCAACTCCACGCATATGCTGTCTTAAGCGTATGTGACACTATAGACAAACACAACAGGTCAGCTTCTCAACCCAGAGACCTAACAACTTAAGGCCACGGCCCTGCAGTCATTTATGCACGTGGATAATTATGATCCAGTGAATAATCTCCTTACTGACAACAGAATTATTCAAAAGAATAACGTTACTCATAGGCAAAAGCATATGCGCTGACTGGACCATCATAACTTTGACAGGAAAGTGTGAACAGCTGATAACACGTGGCTGCCTTTGGGACGGCAGAAGGAACAGAAAGCCAAGCACCAAGAAAAATACATCACAGGAAACAAATATTTCTGGCCTTCTCTATCTGAATCCAATAGTTCTGAAGAGCTGTCAGATTACTTTAATTTATTGCTCATCCAGACGAACCAAATCATCCATACACACAAATGTTGACTTCTGAGAGGCTAACACAGAACAAGATGTTACCCCAAGATTTTACAGAAAAACGGACCTCAGGATGGCACAACATGCATGCCAGACACTTGATAAATGCAAGTGAATACTTTCTGATGGGTCCTTGCTGCTAAAACTTAACCTAAGCACTTCTGCAATCACAATGCAGTGTCCAGCACACAAGCATTTGCAGGAGCTACTGTTAATTCTTTCAACAACTTCCCAAGTTTATCTACAGCAATCGGCCGCAGATGCTATAGGCACCAGCATGCAATACAGAAATATTATTTAAAGAGCAATTAATACATTGTGTTGGGTTCTTCCAGGTGCTTTTTTTTTTCCCTCTTTAGAGAAAGTACAGGAGATTCACATGGGACATTCTCCATTTAGAAATCCATAATTAATGATAGCCTAAGTTAGGTTTACGTTTTCTCCTTCTGGATTGCAGAACAGATCTGTTTAAGTACCACTCCATGTTTTCTGATGCAAGATAGTTAATCCGCAATTATACAGATCAATCTCTTTGTTATGTTGAAGAAAACAACTGTTTTGAGTAACAACTGCATATGACAAATCCACACACAGTTATTAACTTGTCATCCTGGTTTAAAAGATCTTTAACAATCAGAGTTTATACCATTGGTTAAGGAAAAAAAATCAGGTATTTCATTAAACTCCATAATCATACACTTGCATCCAAAAGAAGCGCATCATTCAACAACATACAGAACTTCTCTGCATTGCAGTGAGGAGCAGTCCTCAGCAACAGGGCTGGGGGCTGGAGGCATTACAGCAATTCCCCCCCCCCGGCACACAGAGTAGTTAAGGTTTGGTGTCAAGTACTGTCCATCCTCACTAACAGTTTACCTGCTGTTGTCATGTAGCAGTAAGAAAGGCTATGTCGACTGACCTTGTTGCTTGTTGTCAATGAAAGGAAAATGTGACAGATCAGAAACAGGTATTTCAAGAAATTACCCAATTGCTGGTTATTTCAATTATTCCTATGGGAGCTTGGGAGTCGGGGGGGGGGGAGAACTTCCTCCTTTTTCTATTTTATTTCTAATGGTTAATATGAGCTGTTGTTGCAATCTTGCAATCTTGCAACAACATCTCCATCTTCTCCTGTGTCTTTTTTTCCTCATAGTAGCTTCTTTGAGCATGCTGTCAGAAGTTCATTTCACACAAAAAAGAAACAGCTCTGAGCCAGGTTTGGTAGTATTTAACATATCAAGTTATTATTTAACATAAGCATTTGGCATGTCAGGAATCTATTACACATAGTCACTTTGCAGCAAGCCTATTATGCCAAAACAAGCTCAGTTTTATACAGTAATAAGTGCTCAGTGTAGGAAACATCCACCATCAATGGCCTGCTGTGATTACAGTACTTCAGAGTAGTAACCCACACAGGCTTCCCTTCCCAGGACCCTGCTGAGGTCCCACAACTGCTGCTCCCCCGAGACCCCTCCAAAGTGAGGGAACCCCCAAGCAGATGGGTTGCAAACTGACCCTGCTGCAGGCTGCCCTTCCCTGCATCCTGGCACAGTGATGCTGGATGAACCCAACATATTCATTTGCACCTTCCAGATCCCCAAAACCAGTTTATATAGGGGAAGTGCTGCCATACCCAACTCTCTGCTTTATTCCATGTACAAGCCAGAAGACTCTCCTACTTGTCATTCAGCTACTGCTCTTGGAGTACAGAGAAGTTCCACTGAGGGACTTACAAGTCAGAAACAGGAGGCAAGAAAGACCTTATTACAAATCGCACAGTAACTGCAACTCATATTTTGCTCAGTGCGTGGTTGCAGCACTGAAAATTGCATCCCTCGTCTTGCACGTGCACCTGATGCTGCCTCAATATTCAATTACTTCAGAAAAACCCTCTGTAATTTACTAAAGGGAGCGACCATGCAACTCACTGCCCTCACTTCACTGTGTGGTTCTATGAAGCAGGATTCAGCGCTTCTTTCAGGAAGGCATGCTGCCAACATATTGCCAATAAAGTAGTAGCACACTACACTTGCGCTATCTTAAAATACACAGCTGAACGTGCCAAGTTTCCTTATTTGGCAAAACAGTCCATTTGCTTTCAGGATCTTTGACCATCCATTTTTAGACCCAAATCATCCTTTGTATCCAACATGGCCTGCAGTCCTTGAGCTTATCAACCTGCATTTTTGCAGCAGCATATTTGTTTAGACTTAAAAAAAAAAATAGTAAAAAGAAAAAGCCTAACAACAAAAAAAAAATCAAATAATCCAATGCCAAAACATGGTTCCCTACTGTCTTGTCTAAGGACAAAACAGAAAAGGAGTTACAGTGATATCTAGCTGCAAGCGATACAGCAGAAATAAGTTTTTATAAATAAAAGATCTTTTCAGCATATAATGAACTACTGATGAATAAGATGCAAACCAACTCCGAGCACAACTCCAACTTACATATATACATCCTAATGTTCTAACCTCCCAATAAATCAAAACAAAGTCAAGAACCCCTACAATTCCTAAACTTTCTGAACCAGAGCAGCAGCCCTGCAGATGGTGAGACTGGAGGCATGGCTCTGCCTACCTTAGTTACAGAAGCAACAACATTTGAGCCTGTCCTTTGTCAGAACCTAAAAATTCTGCATCATTTCCATTAATAACACTTCTAATTTTGTTTGAATTTATACAACCATTGCTACGGAAAAAAAGAGCTCAACTCGGCCTGAACAGTTTGAGTACTTCAGGAAACAAAACTATTTTCGACTCAAGCTATGTCAATGGCAGAGACTGATGAGTTTAAAGGCTCCACTTTAAATAGAAAACATTTTATCTCGGGGAAACCCTAAACTGCTCACTTCACTTACATTATACCTCGCCAGTGATGCCTGCCAGGAGTGTGCCTGCAACAACACACGAGACAGAGGAGGCAGCTTCCCCTGCACCCTGCCCCATAGGGCCGCTCCGTCCTTGCACGGGCACAACTGCAGGACCCGGTTTTGTCGGCGGTCCTGCCTTCTCCTCCCGCAGCGAGCCGGGCTCTCCAGGGTTACCATTCCTCACACAATGCCACTGGTATGCAAAGCACATTATGGACTGATAAAACAAGTAGGCTTCTGAGGACTTACAATTTCAGGGCAAAGTCCTGAAAACATCTAACCGCATGCCTCCAGCGGAAAGCTATGATGTTTTCAGGCAGTGACCCGGTTAATCCAGAGCTTTCAAATTATTTTTGCTTCTGGAATTTAGAAAAAGTAATGATCCATGGCTTTCCCGATGGCTCTGTCGCTAACTCACAGCAAAGCATGCTGGATAGAGGGGCAACGGATGGCTCACACACACACACACACACACATTAAATAAAAAGCACATACTGGGGGAAAGGAACTAACCTGAACAAAGATAGAAAAATAAAAGACATATATTAAAAAAAAAGACGGCTTACATAAAAAAAAAGGGGGGGGGGAAGAGAGGGCGAAGCGAAAGGAAAACGGAGGGAAAGTCACACCTCAAAGCCGAACCTGAGGCACTTTATGCCCGAAAGAGCAGGAAAACGCAGCAGGTGCACTCAGCACGTTTCAAACACCGACTGAGAAGCGGAGAGGCGGCCGACAACAGCGGCTCCCGGTCAGACACCGGCGTCCGGCGCCCAACCCTACTGGACACCGCGAGCCAC